>PVJS01003369.1:62538-76417 GCA_004027185.1 Glis glis
GAGGGCCTCACTAGGTAGACAGAGAGAGAGAGAGAGAGAGAGAGAGAGAGAGAGAGAGAAAGCTGAGGCTGGCCGGGAACCCGGATCCTCCCGTCTCTGCCTCCCAAAGTACTGGGATTACAAGCGTGCGCCACCACGCCCGGCTTGTAATGTTTCTTGTTTATTTATTTATTTGGAACAAGGGACAAAGGAAGCTGTCAGGAAGGGACATAACACAAAGTAGAGAAAAAAAAAGTGACCTTTGAATACCTGAATAAAGAATCAAGTGTTTATTCTTGACTCTGCTGCTATTTATGAAATCTGGGGCTCTCACTTAAATTTAAGTCTTAGTTTCCTCATTTGCAAATGAGGCAGTGGAAAAAAGATTCCACTCAGGGCTATATTTTATTATGACTCTGCCACATAGTAATAAAATGCATAATCACGCTTATGAGAAGCTGGCTTATTCTCAACTGGAGTCACTCAGTTATCATCCTCATCACTCCAACCATCTGCATTGAGCACACAGTGCCCGGCAATGTGCTATATGCTGCATGTGAACTGTGTCATTATGCTTCATTTTTCTCATCTTTAGAAATAGCACAGGAATATAATCAATGAGCTGAGAGATCAATATAGCTTTTTTAAATTTTGAAGCAAATATTTAATTTAAATATTTTAATTAAAATATTACCAAAATAAGAACACACACACACACAAAGTTTTGCCTACAGACCATGAACAGAATGTCTAAACTCCAGGATCTGCATTTACTTTGAAGGCCTGTAACCATCCGCACAAATTTAGGCGTGATCATGCATGCATGCTCCAATCACTCTGAATCTCATTATAATGTATAATTACAATGCGCCAATAAAAGTATGTTAAAAATAAAGAGCAAATTTTATTTAAAAAATTTAGGAGAGACAAGAGACTTCAAAAATGGCTACTTAAAAGGAAGCTAATTATTGATGAGCAGCAAGACAGGCTGATTTTTAATAGTTTTGAACTCCAATACCAGAGCAATAGACTTTAAAAAGGAACAAGAGTGGCAGTCCAGCCAGTGATAAGATAAAGTAATGGAAGGATTTGTCATATTCCCCTCATGCACTAAGCAGATTAAAAAGTGGCCCTGGTCAGAGTGGCATGATAGGCCGAGTTGGATAGAGCAGATACGACAGGAAGCTTGTAATAGCCTGCGGTTGAGAAAGAAGCAGATCCTTTGCCAAAGCAAGCTCTTGCCACAGAACGTGTTGGCAGTCAGCCTGCAGTGCGCTTGGGCCAGGCGCCTATAAGGGCACGGGCAGAGTTGCCACTTGCATGCTCAGAAAGTAAAAGGCAAGCCTATTTCTGCCCCTTTTTCTCTTTTGTTGCTGCAACTGAATAGGAAAAATATTTTTGTTTTCCACCACAACTCTTGGAAGGGTGCACCAGACAGCTATGCAGGGATATTTGCACCTGAACAAAAATGAAACCAATCCCAAAGAGGGAAGGAGTGCTGAGGTGAATAAAATTCCCTCCCTTGTTTAATAGCAATTTGAGGAAAACGTCTATTTTCTGAGACAGAGCCCCCTGAAAAGCTTAAAAACCCAGCTGTGCCCAGAAGTATACACCTGAATCCTAACAAGCAAAATAGGAAGTAGAGCAATTTGTAAATAAAGGTTTTCCTTTCCTGCTCAAAACTAGATTGGCAAATGTTTTTATTTTCCATCTATTGAATGGCATTTTGAAACAGACGGGATAGAATTACAAGTTTAAAAGCCATTTACACCCTAGTACATCAACAAAGCAGTTCTTTATAGCAAGTACCACAAATTCCTAATGAGTGTGAATTTGAGGATGAGAAAACAAGCAGAGGATAAAAACTAACATCTCCATAGGCATAACCACAGTGTAGAATCTGCCAATACCAGCAGTTCAGAGGTGTGTCTGAATAGTGACTTCACTTGCCAAAGGCATACTGGAATTCAGTGTGAGGGATTTACCTCCAGAATCAACCATTTCAGCCAGAACAGTTGGGAGAGGAGACAGAACTTGGGAGAAAAACATACCAGAAGAGTGAGATTGAGCAGTTCCTCTTCCTACTTCTCTCTGACAAGGTTCTGTGTTTGCTAACTTGGAATCCCTTGGTTGGAAAGAAAACTAACAAGTCAGTGTTAACATTAGCTCAATGTAGCCATTCCACAATGTATACCTATTTCAAAACACCACTTTGTACACCCTGATTATATATATAATTTTGAGTTGTCAATGAAAATAAAAACCAAATAATTTAAGAAAAATTTTAATGAATTGACAGCACTCACTTTCTGTCAATAGGATAATGATGGGCAGTATTTTTAGACTGATTTACTAGGGCCACTACCACTTGATCAGAGAGATGTGGGACAGAGCCTCGCTGGTGGCATTCCCAGATCCTGGCACAGAGTTAGGCCACTGGAAAGATGACGCAATGTTGGTGACTCAAGTTGGAGTAACCTTAATAGGTACTTTCCTGAAATGGAAATCCTACAGACCAGGATTACGTCGATAATTTCCAGTGCTACTTAATTTTTTACAACCTGCACTGACATTTTCTAGTACTTCTGTTTTACAACCCCATTGGGAAATGGGTGATTTCTTTTTCAAAAACCAAACCCATACATTTTCAAGCAACTCTGATTTCATTAGCTTTTTCCAACTATTAAAAATACATTATTAGTATAGTGGAAATGACCCCATGTCTCCTTTTTATTGGAATGTCTCAACTGGAGAACCCAAACCTGGGTCAGACTTTTGTGTATATAAGACAAGTAACCACCTACAGGGCATAATTTGAGGGGTGCCAGAATATTCTCCTAAAATAAAAATGCTGTCTCCTGTGTCACGTGGATAGCCACTGTTTGGAGATTCTGTGGTTTACACAATCCTAACTCCAAATGTCTTTTTGCAAAGCAAACACTATTCCACTAGATGAAGCTTGAGCATAATTTATTTTCTCCCTAAATGGTCAATACAGAAACAGAAGATGCTTCTCTCACTACTCCAGCAGGCAAACTCATTTTTGCCTTTCAAAACCCAGTTCAAATTACATGATATCAGTATTTGTACCTCAAAGGAAGCAATTGCGCTTTCTCTTGGTCACTATAGGTTTTATACTTTCCATTACATCCCAATAAGCTCATTGTAAGTTGGAAATACCATAAGTCAAAAATGCACTTAGGACACTTAACCTAGACACATCATTGCTTAGCACCACGGTGCACACTTGAGCATCAGCTATTTACCCTCCCACTACCACTGCCCAGCATTGCAAGAGATCTTACTGCATACAGCTAGCTCTGGAATGATCAAAATACATAACTTGAAGTATGTTTACTACTGAATGCATGTGGGTGCACCACCATCACATCAAAAATTATTATGTAAAACCACAGTAAGTCAGGGACGATGTGTAGTGACAAATATCTTGAAAAGAAATAAAGCAGAGAATGATGGGTGGATGAGGAAGCAAAGGAATGGTATGCTGGGTCTCTGGAGGAACTAAATGTGGGATGGCAAAGCATAAATTCAGGGAAAAACACATCCCAGATATTAGATAATCAAAATATAGTTGTGTGCCAAAAAGTGATAAATGGTGAGATTCTACCTGGGACTTATCCAGAACAGGGTTGTGTTATCCATACAGAACTTTAAAATAATAGTAAGACATCAAAACAGAAGTCATTTTTATTACTACCATTTGCTGGTAATAGTTAACAATCTTAGTGATAAAATATTCCTCCCACCAAGTAAGACTATGTCTATGTTCCTTCCTACTGCCAAAGTGTATTGCCATCTTTTATTCTATACTTCTATTTAAAGGCTTACCCTAATTTCTTAACTTCCCACCAATATAATCATCAGAAACTAGGTTTTTGGTATCAAATTATCTTTTTCTGTTCCACTACATATAGAATTTGATTGGGATACATGTTGCATCTCTATTTTTATCTACCAGACTTCATTTTCTATCACAAAGGGAGTGAATCATACAATTAATTAGAAAACACAAGTAATCATCATTTGGTCCCATTAAATTCATCTTCAGTATTAGGGATTACAGGTCCCTTGTTTCTTCAATGATATTTTTTTACTTTATAATCTCTCTTAGTACTTTTATTTGCTAGTACAACTGTTTGAGACTTACTACTACTGGTAGGACAAATCAATAAGAGAAGTCGGTATGTTTAGGGAATGGTTTTCATCAGTAGCTCTCCACCTGTCTCTACTTTAGAGTCATTCTATCAGTGGAAACCATAGGAGGAAATGTGCAAATTATTTTTGAAGACAAACATATACTTGTCTCTCAGTTCTGTGCATAAAGGAGTCAAAAGCAGCTCATGTGTCCTTTACCTTCAAAAAATGCACAGATTCACCATACAGATAAACAATATGTGTTTTTCAAATATTTTCAAGACAAAATTTCAATAAAGTGGACAACTGGAGAGTTATTTGTTTGCCAGCTAAGAATATATCATGAAAATTTTGGCATCTTCACTGTTAAGAACCTTATAGGTTAGATATCCCCTCTTTCTTTTGCAATCCCTTCAGGAATCTTTCCTTCAAAGAGTAGTTCAAGCCAGGAGTGGTGGCATGAGTTTGTAATCCTAGTAAATTCCAGTACCAGTACGTGGGAGGTGACATAGGAGGATCACAGGACTGAGGCCAGCCTCAGCAACTCAGCAAGGCTCCTAGCAAGTTGGTGAGACCCCTTTTCAAAATAAAAGATAAAATAGGGCTGGGGGCATAGCTCATAGGTATAATGCCCCTGAGTTCAATCCCCAGTAACACACACACACACACACACACACACACACACACGCAGTTCAAGCAGGTCATGGTGGCACATGCCTGTAATCCCAGTACTTGGGAGACTGAGAAAGTAGGATCACAGTTTTGAGGCCAGCTTTAGCAATTTAGAAAGACCCTCAGCAACTTAGCAAGACTCTGTTTCATAAATAAATAAATAAAAGGGTTAGGGGTATAGCCTGGAGGTAGAATGCCCCTGAGCTTAACCCCCAGTACCAAAAGCAAACAAACAAAAAGGTAGTTCAAATTCTGTGGCAGGTTAACATTTTGATATATTAGCTGACATGGTTTATTCCTATCATTATGTGTACCTATGACCTTTCCCAGAGCTCACACAGCTAGGGGCTTCCAAGTTCATTTCTTAGGGAAGGGAAAGGATAAGAGAAAGACAGAGCCAACAGAGCAGAGTGCTGGCTCTTGAAGAAGGCTGGTTTTACAAGTGGGAGTGAGAGTCATGAGCCCAGTAATCTCCTGGAAGTAAGACTCGGCGGTGACCATGGTCCAGCTGGAGCAGAGGGCTGTCCTCGAGCATAGTCCAAGTTGTGAGTTGAATACAATATGTTGCAGTGTTTGAAGACTAATGTGGGTGGATTTGGATCTAGTAGGAAATGAGAAATAGCATCATAAGCAAAAGTGAGTAGGTTTATTTTAAACAAATTGTCTAGTTCTGAAAAAAAAATCCAGTGATAGCTGGAGCACTCATTTTTGGCCAACTCTCGCTTTCAACAGCCTTCTGGGTCTATTCTACCACTAACATAACTATCATCAAATGCTCGAGTCTGAAGGAAAACTCAGGAATATTGGGAACAGAGGGTTCTCAGGAAAAGAGGCAACAAGGTGAGCTTTATTGATTATAACTGGAAGAAGTTTTGACACTAATTCACAGAGAAAATGCCATACATTATTGATGCAAACTACCTCAGCTGATCAAAGTATCATAGAGAAGAACTGGTGTTGGCAGAGGACAAATTATAGCTGTTTCCATCTTTGAACAGGGAAGCCTTTCACCCAGGTGCCTCAGCAAAGAGGTACGGTTTGCCCCCAGTCCATTGGCAAAGGAATCTCACCCAGTGATCCACTGATTGTTAGCCTGCCATGTTTAAAGGAACTTCAGCAGCTTGGAAGGAAGAGCACTCATGTCAAGAAACAGTAGAGCAACGCTGTGAACTCAAGGCCTCTGGAATCTACTTCTGGGCTTAGAATCCTAGCTCTTACCTAGATTCATAGCAGTGTGATCATCAGCAAGTTAATGAACCTCTCTGGGCCTCAGTTTTCTCACCTACAGAACTTTCTGGTGTCACTGTGAGAATTAGAATGGGAGTACATGGAAAGTACCTAGGATTGGGGGCATGCAGGTGAGTGTCTTATGTACAGTTATATTTGCACAGCCTTGACTAATGTGACTAGTGGATGACACATCAGTAGCCCTTGGTAATAGAACGACTAATGCCCCCCCAAATATGTTCATTTCAGTCTTCAGAATCTGTGGATGTTACCTTATATGGCAAAGAGTAATTTGTAGATGTGATGTAATAAAATTAAGGAATTTGAGGTGGGATGGTCACCTTGGATTACCTGGGAGAGCCAGTGTAACCACAATGGTCCTTAACATAGAGACACAGAAGTCAGAGTTAGAGGAACAGGCAAAGATGACAGAAATAGAGACTGGATTGATGTTCTTGAAAACTGGGGAGTAGACCACAAGCCAGGGAATAGAGGCTGCTACTAGAAGCTGGAAAGGCACAATTATGAAAGTTACTATTTTAATGCCCCAAATTCTTAAAGTCTGGCAAGGTATTATTACGCCCATTCTATAGAGAAGATAATGCATTTAAAGAACATTTATAATTTGCCCAAGATTAAGTGCTTATTAAGTGTAAAATGGGAACCACTTCGACCTTCCTAGTTCCAAACATGACACTGTCCTGATTCCAAGGCTTTCCTATGGAGACTTCTACATCCAGGGCCCCTTCCTAAGGAAAACCAGTTTCTGTGTTACAACATATTAACATATCTGTACATGGAACAGTATTCACTCACTCATCTCCAAATTCCAGCTTGTTCTCACCAAATTAAAAAAAAGAAAAAAGGGAAAAAGATAGCAAGAAAAAGACAATTATTAATCACAGCTGTAACCAGCAGCTATAAAGATCGGGAACTAAAATCAAAAGATTTGAAGTCAGGAGAAATCAGATTAACAAGTCAGACACACCTTAGCTATGTGACCAAGGAAAATTCATTTAATTTCTCCTCGTTTTAATTTCCCCATTGGTACAATAATTACATTACCAGGTTTTGTGGAAGAGTAAATGCTGCAATCAATATTAAAGCGGTTTACATGCCACACACATAATTGCATTCATGTTTCCTTTTATTGAGAGCTGATTACATGCCTGAAATTGTTCTAATCTCATTACATGGATTATTTCACTTAATTTCCACATTATCCCTAGCATGTAAGCATGCTAGTGGCAGTAGAAATGATGGCTTAGAGCATCAACTTCCAAACTGTGCGCTTAGACAACACATCCAACCTCTCTGTTCCTCAGCTCTCCCTCCTAGAGAATGATGATACTCGTTCTTCATATCATAGACTTGTTTTAAGAAATAAATGAGTGTGTGTGTGTGTGTGAGTGTATGTGTTTGAGAGAGAGAGAGAGAGAGAGAAAGATGCTTCCTATGTAAGTGCTTGAGGTTATTATCCCCTGCCCCACACACACACACTCAAAAAAAAGTAGTTAATTACTCATCCAAGATGAAAGAGCTTGTAGATGCTGGGGTATTGGAAACAAGATTGAAACATACAATATTTCCATCTTGCTCTCTGGTGTTCAAAAAATACCTAATGTTAAGCCGGGCGTGGTGGTGCACGCTCGTAATCCCAGTACTTTGGGAGGCAGAGACCGGAGGATCCGGGATCGCGGCCTGCCTCACCTCTCTCGCACTCTCTCTCCCTGTCTCTCTCTCTCTCTCTCTCTCTCTCTCTCTCTCTCTCTCCTTGGTGAGGCCCTCTGCAACTTCGTGAGACCCGGTTTCAAAATAAAGTATAAAAAATAGGGCCGGGGGTGTAGCGCGGAGGTAGAACGCCCCTGGGTTCAATCCCCGGTACTGAAAAAAAAAAATACCTAATGTTAATATACATTTTATACTCTAATAAAATGACATCAAGATATCCTATATAAGGAAATTTGAAGTGACTTATTACAAGTTAATAATATGTAGTTTTGCATAAGATTTCTTTCACTGAAGATATTAAATTCCATTAAATTTCTTTATTTCTGACCATTAAAATTTTTAAAAGAGAAAGCTTTCTGCACATGGATGTTTATGTCAGCTTTATTTATAATTGCTAAAACTTGGAATCAATCAAGAATACCTTTAGTAGATGAATGGATAAAGAAACTGTAGTATATCTCAATGATACAACATTAATCAGCACTGAAAAGAAATGTTCTATCAAGCTGTGAAGAAAATATGGCAAAAACTTGAATCTTTTATTAAGTGAAAGAAGTCAATGTGATAAAAGTATATATTATATGATTCTAATTATATTGCATTCTAGAAAAGGCAAACTATAGAGACAATACAAAGATTAGTGTTTGTCAGAGGCTGGGGGATGGATGGATGAATAGACTGAACAAGAAGGATTTTTATGGTAGCAAAACTACTCTGTACAATACTATAATGGTGCAGACGTGTCATTATTCATTTATCAAAATTCATAGAAAATATAACACCTAGAGTTAGCCCAAATGTAAACTTTGAACATTAATAATGATTTGTCTGTGTAGATTCATAGATTGTAACAAATGTACCATTCTGGTGAGGGGTATTGATAATGGGGGAGTCTGTACCAGTGGACGGGAATACATGGGACCTCTGCACTTTCTGCTCTATTTGCTATGAACCTAAAACTTTTTTTAAAAAAATCTACAAAACTAGGAAAAAAATCCAGAAAGATTTTATGCATCCAACATTGCTACTCCCATTGCTTTAATTTATAATTGTCCTAATATGGGGTGTTTGTATTATGTTCTATCATAATAGCAGGTCAAATGTTTGTGATTCCTTTTGAATTTTTTGGAAGTATAATTGACACAAATTTGTTGAAAGTTAAATATTTGGATTTCTTCATAAATTTTATTATTCTGGAATGTAAAACTTCAAGGAAATATTATTAATAATTTTAGAAGGCCTCTGTATCTGACCTAATTTTACTTCAAATTGAAGTTATATCCTAAGGCATATACTAGAGTGCTAGGCTTTAAGGGATCATAAATTTTACAAAATTTGACCATGAATTTGCTGTTTAAACTCACATGTTTCATGTAGTCACACCTCCAGAAAAGGGGAACCTGGCAGCATCAACTCTACCCTTTCTCAGGATCTCTCCTGCGGCCGTGTCATGAGGATGGCCTCGTTGGACATTCTCATCACCACGGGGCCTCCCTCTGTCTTCTCTTTCATCATCCCTTCATCGTGTTTTCTTACCCTCTCCTTTATGAAATCTGCCCACACGTCTGAAGCTTCCCCTCTACGCCAAACACTGCGCTAGTTGCTGAGAAGAGTAACCATTTGAACACTTAGCTTGGTCGGCCACCCCCACTAGATTTTGGAGACATACATAGAATTTTTTCCAAGGTGTTTAATCATAATTATTCAATCATATTAAGTGTATATCTACTTGTTTTTAATTCAGGAACTGCTTACTAGTAGGAAAAAGGCAAAGATTTTTTTCGTTTTTCCTACACTGACATCCATTTCTATTTTAGTTGAATCCTTTATTTAATTTAATCCTTTTTAATTTTATTTCACTTAAGCTTTTCTCTTTCTTTTTCTTTTTTTTCCCCTAACCCCAAATTTTCTGATGACTTACAAAAGGGACAATTTGGGCTGACAGGGCATTTTAGCACCAGTACCAAGTTTCATTTATGAAATGTTGGCAGGTCCTTGCCATTTTTTTACTCAGAGTGAGTGATACACCTCATAATCATGAAGCCAGCAATGTGCAGAGAAAACTGAACAAGATGTGTAGTTCAATGGGCTCACCTGTAGTGACGCGTCCGAGAGAGTCACTTCTCACTAGAATACTCACTGAACCTGAAGCATTTAGTGTAGATGGAAATAAAGTGGTGAACTCTTGTGTCTGCTAAGACCACCCACCACCGTTTCTCTGGTTGTTTTGTAGACAAAGCAGTAGTGACCACAGCAGAACTTGAATGGCCCATTAAGGAGTATGTTAGTGTGCAATTTAACAGAATTCAATAAAAATGCCACTAATCGGAAATATGTGCATCTATTTTGAAAGAAGCAACACTAAATAAAAGATATGCAAATTATCTATTTTGCCTCCTCTAAATTTTGATTATTATACATAGGGTAAAATCAAAGCAAATGATTAAATAATAGTCTAATCTGTGAACAAGAAAGAAAAATTCAAGATGTAAACTTGTTATAAAATTATAAAACTAGGTTTTGTATTCAAATAATGCATCTAAACAAATGTTGAATTCATAAGGAGAGGGACCTTGCTAAACATAAACATTTAGGTACACACATATATATATAATTAATGGATAACAATGAGCGATAATAACAACTTCTCAAAAAACCATGACAATCATATGCTTGGATAATCTGTGATATGAAAAGTAAACTACATTGTAATTTGGGGTTTTTACAATTTTAAAATCTGCATACCCTATGTGGTGAGAAGTAAATAACCAGATAAATATTTGGTCCAATGAACTTACTCATTTCCTATGAAACTGAAAAGTGGAATTGGAAAGTATGCAAACACATTTTTTTAACTTTTCAAAAGATACAAGTGCAAAGAAAATATAAACTTAAATTTCCTTTGGACTGCAAAAGGCTAAGACTTTTCTAAAGCAGTCTGAGTAGGTGCAAAGCTGTTTTTTTTTTCTTTTCTTCCTAAAGCAGATTAACTAGTTGGGTATTTCTTTGAATAGCTTAGAAGGTTCAAGTTATATCTGGCAGACTGAATAGGTAATGATATATGCCTCATTCACCAAAGAAACAAATGTTTTGTTTCCCAACTCTAATTCTCTATTTTGTAGTAAGCTAGAGTGATATAATATACACCAGTATTATTGTAAAACAAGAGTTTATTACTTGGCTAAGTAAGTTGATCTTTGGAAAAGTGTACAAGTGCTTTGAAATAAAATAAAAACTACTTAATCCAATCTTCTCTCATACAATTTCTTTCAAGGAGAACAGACACAGCCTGTTAAAATAACAAAGAATGTAGAGTTTCCATTCATGGACAAAGTGTCCTCATTCAAACCCCCACTCCAATGCTACCTTGCCCCTCTTCTCAACTTTCTTTGCAGTAGGGAAATGCGATTCCCTGAAACCTCCGGGATTTTGTTTTATGTTAACTGGCAGAGCTTTTTCACGTCTCACAGACCTGGTGACACCTAAATGACACACACTTTGGATTGTCTTGTTGTGTGGAAAAGGTAGATAAAGGGAGGAGGAGAAACCTAAAACAGGTGGGCGAGGGCAAGGTGGCATTCACAAGCGTCCCGAGATCAGGGCCACGGGTAGGATCACTGGGGAGATAAACACCATCGCTCCAGCGAAATGATCTCACAAGAAGTGTTCAATTACAAGCCATGGCCTGAGAATTCTCCCAAATCTGGCAGCCCTACGAGAGAGCGCTGCAAAGGAGAAAGTAAAATCTTCAGAATCTTTGGCCAGGGTACCAGCGGAGACTAGTGTAATTTAAGTGTAATTAGGAGACAACGTCTGGCTTGCAAAATGACTACAGAATTGTGTCAGATGGGGATTGGTGTGAAATGCCAATATTTCCAGCTGTACTGGGAAATAAGATACAATGTTTCAGATGCAATTCTGTTTGGCCTCATCTCTATGTCTTCGCTGGGATTCAGCTATGGATGTTTACTTGGTCAATGTACTTACTTAAAGTCTTTGTAAGAAATTATAAACAATGCACATCTCTAGTTCCAGGGAGATTTAGAACAATAGATTTCATATTGAGAGAAAAAAATGTGTATACCTTCTGACTTTCTAGCAATATGTCTTTCATGTATTCATTCCCAAAAGACTTTTGCAAAGTGTATTCCAATAAAAAAATCATAAAAGGTTGAGATGTGATTTCCACAAGATTACAAAATGTAAAACAAATGTCAAAGTAAATTTTTGCAATTGCTTTTGATTACAGCATTTTGAGATTCTAGAGCATTTTATAAAATTCTTAAACCAGCTTTTTTTTCTTTTTAACAAAACATAACCTCCCTTAAACCTAACCACAGTTCTTTCCCCTCCTGTCAGTCAGTTCCTTGTAGTTCTTTTGAAACACTATTTGTAAGACAGGCCCCTAGGGCAGAAAGCATTTGTTGAACCAGCTCTCACTATAAGAAGACCTTTCTGCAGACTAGGATCCTCTTCAGCATGAAGAAGGTGAGGCCTCTTCTAGGAGGTCTAATCTATCAGGTTCCTTGTTCCACTGTCCAAGTGAGTAGCTCACAACTTCTGAGGAAAAGAATAAAAACAAGTGTGAACCAAGGTTACAGTCCAGGGCTTTTATATTCAAAGAGAATATTTATTTCCTTCTCTGAAAGTTCAGTAGTGGCTAGAGTTACTAATGGGACCTATCATGACCAAAACATACCTGTATCATTGGCTGTATATTTTTTTTCCAGTGCTGAACACAATTGTATTATACTAACACAATAAAGTGCCTCCTTTCAGCTAATGAGCTCAAAACTGAATCTAATCTTAGTAGTTATATGAGTCAAGCTGCACGGCTCATTCCCATTGAGGAAAGCAGTTCTCTGTGTCACAAAAGGAGGCCAGGTGGGAACAAAATGCACATCTACCCAATTCCTTTTCAGTATTTCAGCTTCAAGAAAGCACTAGCGCCATCGGGTTGCACTCAATCGGCTGCTGATTTGACATCATGATTATATACATAAAGTTATAACTTTCTGTTTATCAAACACCATAGATTCCATGAGGATTGTAATTTTGAACTTGATCTATTTGTGCCAAATTGCCTGAAAATAATAATTAGAGGCAATTTAACATAATGAGTACAGTAGTTTCAGATAAATTACCCCTACAGAACATTATTTGTATTCATTAAACAGAAAGGAAAAAAAATTCCAAGGTCACATCTATTATGGCTTTATTTTTAGACATCATCTTCAATTTCTTTCTTTTTAAATTATAAGAGAATGATTTAGAGAGAATGAAGATATATTTGGCCAGTAATATTATTGCATTGGGATGTTAGTTTTAATTTTAAAATTCTACTTAAATTCACTAAAAATTGAACTCAAGTTATGTTCTGGTGATGGTTTGTGATTTTTTAATTTGTTTTCTCCATGGCTATGACTTTGATATATCTTTAGTATCTAAACAATAAATGATTATTCAACTTTGGATTTTTTCTAGTGTTCTAGTTTCATTGTCCTAAAAATGAATATAGAAGCAGATCTATTGAGAAAAGCATCCTGAATTCCACATTGAGAAATCTAGCTGGAATCCTCTTTGGAAATTAATGATTGGCAAAATTTAAATAAAGTGAATGAGCTTTGACATATACAAAGTTATCTTCTTATTATTATTATAATCACTGGGCCTGAAAACTTTACCAAAGTTTTATCAAGGGCAAGGTTATTGCCATAATGACTGGCCTGAAGTGTGACTTTTACAGACAAATCTATAAATTGTCTGTCTTCTGACCTGAGTCAGTCTGCATTGCCACAAGACAAGGAGATATTATATATTATACACTTAATATGTATGACACCAAGGAAGTAGAGAACATTTGGGGATGAAGCACAACTGGTCATTCTTGCTTTTCTTAATGAAAAACCACACACAATCATGAGATTCTCTTTCCTCACATTTCAGGTTGGGTAGGTAGCTTCCCAATTGCTAATTCAGTTACCACTGCTAACTAAAAGGGAATGACCGGGAATGACCTTGTGGATTCTCACCATGAGAATGTCATATTTCCCACTGTCAGACCTTAGGCCTTCAGTTTTAGTTCTAAATACCAAATTATTTTGTGTGTGTGTGT
>PVJS01003370.1:0-76192 GCA_004027185.1 Glis glis
GAGGGCCTCGCTAGGTAGAGAGAGAGAGAGAGAGACAGAGAGACAGAGAGAGAGACAGAGAGAGAGGAGAGAGATCGATCGATTGATCGATTGATCGTGCGCACGCGCATGCGCGCTGAGGCTGGCCGCGAACCCGGATCCTCCGGTCTCCGCCTCCCAAAGTACTGGGATTACAAGCGTGCGCCACCATGCCCGGCTGGAAGAGCTTTTTTTGTAGGTCTAACTACATTATAAATCAAAGGGTAACAATATTACAAATAAATTAGAAAAAAGATTATATCTTTATGACGAATAATATTAACTGCAAGAAAAAGACCAATAGACCAATTGGCAAATGCCATCAATAGACAATTTACAGAAATATGTCAATCGGTGTCTAATACATGTATAACATAAAAATTCATTAGTCAATGAAGGAAAATTAAAGTGAGCTACTTTGATCATTGAATTAACAAGAATAAAAATTATCGGTATTGTTGAGGATTTGGTGAAATTGGAGTTTATATGAACTTCCAGTGGCACCCGCTGTATATTGGAACATTCTGTGAAATAATTCGATGGTGAGTATCAAGAACTATGAAAAGTTGTATACCCTTTGATTCAGTAATTATTTTCCTAAGAATCTATACACATTACAAAAAGCCAGAAATACAAAAAAGTATGGTATTAGTCTATTTATTGTTATGAAGTATTGGAAAATGGTCCAATACTGGGTAAATTATTCAGTCAATTATGATGTGCTAGAATATTACAAAGCCATTAAAATAGTATTGTCAGAGATTATTTTGATGGAATTGGGAAATAGTCATCATAAAATAAGGGTAGATAGTAGAACACTAAGTATTATGTATAACATGGCTTCAATTTTTTTGTTCAAAGTAAAATAGTCATACTAAAAGATCTCTAGAGAAACATATCAAAAATCTCAATACTGGTTAACTAAATATCATGGAATTAATGGTATTATTTATCTTTTTTCCTTTAAACTTTTGGGGTTCCCCCAAATTCTTTATGGTGAGAATATATTATTTATAGTAGAAAAAATCAAGTTATTAAAATGTAACTGTATAGTAGCGTATCTGTGTCTTGTTCTCTACTTATCCCCGGTGTCTAAAATAGTGGTTGGCACATCTTAGTGTCTCAATAAATGTTAGTCGAACAAAGTCCGAGTTCAGGATGGCCGGCACAGCCAAAGATGAAAGGCAAAGTGTAAATAGCTGAGTTAGTGACCCCGTTCCAGAAGTCTAGAGTGGGCGGTAAGGAAAGATCAGATTCGGAATCAGTGCGGAGCCTAAGGCAGAGTCAGGGGTTCAAAGGAGAGGTGGGGAAAGCCTAGCACTCAGACGACTTGAATACCCAGGACAGTGGGGGCCCACGCCCACGCCCACGCCCACGCCCACGCCCACGCCCACCCGGAGCTGGGAGTGTGGCCCCGGCTCTGCTTCCCCTCTCTAGGAGAGCACAGAGGGGCCGTCAGAGGCAGCCACAGTCAGCTCTAAAAATAGGGAAACTCTATAGGCATAGTCTCTGCTCACAGCGACTCACATCACTAAATATGAGTGCTAGGTAAAATAGTACCAATACTCATAACCACCTGGAAACTTAAATAACTCCCTGATTAAAAAAAAAAGACTTTAGAAATGAACCTTAAGAACACTACTTATCAAACCTGTGGCCATGCATGGCAAATGCTTAGGTGCTTTCAATTATAAAGCAAGAAAATTTAGAAAGTATATCACGTAGGCCGTTAAGGAGTTAGAAAAGGAGCAAATAAATAAGAGGAAGATGGAATTGATCATGAGGAAGGCACAATTTAATAAACTAAAAGGGAAGAATATGATGGAATTGATAAATGAATAACTGTATCTTTGAAAAGACAAATCAAGTAGGCAAACCCATGACAGGTTTGACTTTAAGAAATAAGAAAGAAAACTTAAAAGAATAGATTTGAAAATGAGATACAGCTACATAGCTGGAGGAGGCAGTATGTCTTGGAGAAGGATGTGTATTTTGAGGGGGAATACCTTTCTGTTTTAAGACTATTTTTTAGGAAAGTAACTATTGTTTTGGTTGTTTTTTAAGTTTTAGGCTAATATCATTCATACTTAATTTTGTTTTTCAAAGAAAACCTCACTGAGATTTTATGGTTCAAGCAAAATTTAATATATAACTTTAAAGTCTTTGAGTTTCTGTGATGTAGTCTAACTGCTGTACCAATTAGAATTTCAGTTTCATCCCAAGTTGTAGATTTTATTAAGTGAATTCTTACCAAGAGAACACTCAATTGTAGTGTCAGTTTATTGAGAGTTTATGATCCTGTAACTTTTGAGGGAGGATTCCCCAGGATAACTGACATTGTGCAGATTTTGATTCATCTTACTAGAGTGTGGTATAAATCTACTGTGTAATAGATACCAAGTAACTTGAACTCCGAGCAGAGGGTCACATTTTGTCCTGTTTCTCTTAAGCAGTTCTGTGAAGTGTGATGCACCAGTGGGTAAAAATACTTCAGGACTCGCTAATGAAAGACAGTGTGTACAGATTCTGCTTTTCCAGCACATATTTTTATAGATGTTGAAAATGCTGTTGTCAAACAGTATTTTAAAAGCTGTCAGGTGTATGTGTGTTTTTCAAATGAGTTTTAAATAATTCAGTACAATGTAGGCAGCAGAAAAATGACTTTATAAACTTGCAATGCTCTTTTGTACTGAATATACAAGTAGAGGCTATGAATTAAAAATGAACACTCTCTGATCCATCTTTTTACTAATAACCAGTGTAGTGCTGATGGAAATTGGCTGTTACGATGTTGTTTTGGCATATTCCATTAACGAATTGCCTTAAAGTCATTTCCACATAGGTACTGCATAGGTCCTGATGGTGGCATAGGTGTCTAGTAGCGCTCTTTGCCTGGTTTCTCTGACTTGATGGTTGGTTCATGGCGGCCTTCTTCCCTCCTCTTACCTGCTGTGCACTGCTGAATGAGAAGTGACAGTGACCCTGGGAGAGAGTTCACTTGGCGTGCTGGGCTCCTCAGCGTGGCCTGAGCCGCAGCTTAGTTGGCGAGCAGCACTGGAAGAATATCAGTCTCCTCTCTCATTCAAGAGTCGAAGTGGGAGGAAAAAAGCAAGGGCTGCAGATTGTTTCAGTCGTAACCACATTTCTCCTTGACTCGTTACTCATGATCCTCATCTTTCTCCTGCTCTTCCTGTCCTGATTCTTTTCTTAAGGAAAACTTGTTTTTTGTGAAAAGGCCACATGGAATGCGTACTACCGTGTATGCTCCTTCCTGCTGGCAAAGCGCAGTGAAGAGCTGTGTGTGTGTGAAGGCAGAAGAATGTTCTTCTTTACGTCGTCATTATCATCACTATTGGTGTTGTTGTCCTCAGTGAGGCATTTTACATGAACAATAATGGTACTAGTCGTGCTCAGGAGCGAACACATCTCTAA
Organism: Glis glis; assembly: GCA_004027185.1. Classification (NCBI taxonomy): domain Eukaryota; kingdom Metazoa; phylum Chordata; class Mammalia; order Rodentia; family Gliridae; genus Glis; species Glis glis. The sequence continues at coordinate 3,451 of PVJS01003370.1, forward strand.
CATGAGGATCTCAGAGTTAGGAATTAAATTATTTTCATGACAAAAGTGTTAAGATGTGTTTTCAGGAATTAGGAAATATCTAAAAATCACAGCCACAGAGAGGGTGGTGGTCAGACACAGAAAGGTTGAAAACACCTGTCTTAAGGCATTACGTTTAAAGCTTTTTGCAATGCGGCAGTAATTTAAAGATTTTCCCTAAGAAACTGTAAAAGTTCATTTAAAATTCATAAATTCCACTCCAGTGTCTCTCTGAGTACACTGCGTATGATTGCTATCAAGTGTCTTGAGCGTGCTAATTATACCCTGTTCAACACACATTGTGTGTGATGGTGTTTCACACACTGCAGAGCTGACTGACTCTGTATTTGGTCTGAAAGGACCCATCGGAGCTGTAGAGGTGAGCTGTCCTCCTACTGAGAAGTGTTCCCATGGGCTCCACATTATTCGAAGGTCCTTCTCAGAGAAACTTAGAAATTTTTAATGGTGGCTCAAAGTCCCCTTTTAAAAGATCTAGATTTCATAGATTTTTGCATGTTAGTTTCAGTTGACCTTTTTTAAGGTTCAGCAAAGAACCAACAGTAAAACAAGGATTATATATAGAAAAGGCAGTGAAAGTTCTTAGAAAATAGTAAAGGAGATTAAAAACCATCTGGTGAAATAAATGTTTATGTAGAGTTGAAGAAGGTACATATTAGGTTTTGATCATTTTTTTGAGGAATGCAAATTAGAAATCAGAGTAGATTAATTTTTGGAAGTGTTTTGTGGGTCAAAGTAGGATCATTGTATTGTTAGACTTGTATTACATGAGGATTATATGGCTTCTGGTCATACTTTTGGTTCTCACGTTCCTCGTTGCAGATTATAGTCTCCCAGACACATAGGCACGGAGCAGAGGCCGGCAGACGGTCTGTCCCTCGGGGAGCCAGTGCTGGACGGATCACTACTCATCCTTTCCTTTCAGTGTACCTTTCCTGAGGGCCACTTTCACTATCCCTTGCTCTGTATCTCATAGCCCCGGGCCCTTGGTCACTTACCCTCTGTAAAGTAGGTCCAGTAATACCCATCTCATGGCTTGTTTGGAGGGTTGTTGCACGGTAACAGCAGGGAAAGTGCTGACCTGGCTGACAGGAAGGCTGCTGCCACTTCAGCGGCCCTGAGTTGTCACCTGTAGGTATAAGTAGAGTGGCTGATAAAGCCGAAGCCGGTCAGTGCACATCAGAGTCTTCTGGAACTATGTAAATCACGTATTTCCCTTGAAACAACTTACTGCATAAAATTTATGGATTTTAAAGAGCTCTTTAATAGCGATAATAAACGAGTACTTAAAAATAGCATTTCTGTTTTTAATATAGTGTTAGAGGTGCCTTGTAGTCTCAGATCATAATACAGTTCCGATGCCTTATAGTCTCAGATCATAATATAGTTCAGCATGCTAGTGACATAGATGCACACAGTGCTTGAGAATGTTTCTGTTTTTTTTTTTTAATATAATGTGAAATGTTTGGATTTTGGCTCACATTTTTTAACACCTACAATGTGTCAGATATTGTGCAGGATACTTAGATATGTATCTCTCTCTTAATTCTTGTGATGTTATTTTTATTATCTCCTGCATGTGAGGAATGGACCTGTACCTAATAAAAGGAGGTAGGTTCTGGGTATTAATGCCGCAACTTCAACATCTGGGTTAATATTTCTTCATTGTGGTAACATTCTTTTTGACTCATGAGAATCATCAAATCCTCCCTTCCACCTGTAGTCTTAGCTAACACTGGAATTGACATATAGTATATAATATAATTCTCTTTGAGACTTGAGGCCAGCTGATTCCATAATGCCTCTATCATCTTTTGTCACCTTGGCCAGGATTCTTTTGGTTACAATTTAAAGAAACCCAGTGAAAATGATTAAAGAAAAGGATATGTATTGGCTTGTAGGATTAAAATGTCCAGTGGTGCCCATCAGGGTTTTAAGCAGATGTGATGGGATTCAGGAGCTCAAACAAATTCCTAATGATTATGTTTCTATCTTCTGGCTCTCTCCCCCTCTCCACCTTATTTTGGCCTCTGTATTAGTTATACATTGCTATGTAACAAGTTATCTCCAACCTAGCAGCTTAATGCAACATACATTTATTATCACAGTTTCTGTAGGTCAGGAGTCTAGGCATGGCTTATCTGGGTCGTTGGCTTCGAGCGCTCTCACAGGGCTGCAGCAACAAACATGCCAGTCCCTACTGAAGTCTCATCTGACACTTCAGCTGGGGAAAGATCCACTTCCTGTTCATGTGGCTGTTGGGAGAATTCAGTTCCTGTGGGTTGTTGGACCAGGAGCCTCATGGTCAGCTGTCAGCTGGAGGCTGCCTTCAGTTTTTTGCCCCTTGAATCTCTCCCTAGGACACCTCACAATATGGTTTCTTCCTTCAAAGAAGTCTATTAGTGAGGCAGAAATTACAGTCTTATGGAAACATAATCATAGAAGTGACATGCGATATTCTATAGATTAGAAGCAAGTCACAGGCCTACCCATGCTTAGAGTGAAGGGATTATCAAGGGCATGAGTACCAGGAAACAGGGGTCATCACCCATCTTAAAGTCTATGGACCACAGCTTCATTCTCAGAAGTGCTCTCTGCATGGTGACAGCTGATCGCCAGCAGCTCCTGTCTCACATCGTCCCAAGGCTCGCAGTCCTAGAAAAATGGAACCATTGTCTCCTGGGCATCTACTCTAGCAAACCGAACCACAGAAGGCTATCAGGTAGCGTCTAGAATTGTTGTTTACTGAAGACCACGCTGGAAAAATCTATAGAACTGGCTGGACACGTGCTGCCATTGTTCAATCCTTCTCTGGACTCTCATCACTGGACTCTCAGCATTAGATACAAGCTGTAGCTGTGCAATTGGCCAGTGCAAGTCGCACGCCTGTGCCAGCTGCCAAGAAGGAAGCTGAGGGGCTAGCTGCCCTTCACGGCCTCCGTCGGAAGAAAGACTGTTTCTCTGACTGTGGCACGGCTGTGAGCTGAGCCCATATGGGTCTGTGCTTCACTAGGGCACATCTGTCCCAGATGTTCAGCCTGGCAGGTTGCACTGCATGCACAGCTGCAGCTCCAGTGGGCAGTTTTCAGAACACTGTAGCCGATGGTTCAGTGTTCTCGTTTAGCATAAACTGCCTTGTAGAAGCGCTGGAAAGCTGCCACAGAAGCAGACATGGGACTGACGGCATGTTCAGGTCTCTGAGTCAGGTAGTAGGTGGGGCGTTTCTGTTTTTCATGGATTTTGATTTATATCAGATTTAACTATAGGAATTTGCCTTTTATGAAATGATAGGCTAACTTCATGATCCAGTTTTGTTTTCCAGTCTTTGTGTTGAATCTCGGGATTCAGGGATTATCTTAACTCCTTACTGTTATCTTTTACCATGTGACTTTTTTGTACATGCGGGGACATTGATTTACCAGGTTTTTATAAGTCCAAAGAACTTGTAAATCTTTTGAAATAAGTTCATATGTTTCCTTACATGCATTTGCAAAGTTGTACTTCCATGTCTCATTAGAATATGTTAATTAAGACCACTTGCCAAGAAGGGAAACAGATGTCACTTCTATGGGGTAATTTGTGAGGCACAGAGTCTTGCCTACTCTGAAAATGTTTTTCTTGTTGGCCTAATATGGCAGCTGATATCTTACCATTGGAATTAGAATTTGGGGTTGAGATCAACAATCTCAACACATTAGAATCACCTGGGAGATTAAAAACAACACTACCAAAAATAATAAATAAAACAATATCAGTCATGGTCCTACCCTGGGCAATTTTGAATAATTTCCAGGAGTAGGACTTAACTTTTTTTTTTTATGTACTAGGGATTGAACCCAGGGACATTCTACCTCTGAGCTACCCCCTCCAGCTCTTTTTATTTACTTTGAAACAGGGTCTGACTAAGTTGCTGAGGGTCTCACTAAGTTGCTGAGGCTGGCCTCAAACCTTTGATCTTCCTGTCTCAGCCTCCCAAGTACTGGGATTACCCACCACACTGGGCTTAATTTTTTTTTTTTTTTTTTGGTGGTACTGGGAATTGAACTCAGGGGCATTCTGCCTCTGAGCTACACTATTTTATTTTTGAAAAAGCATCTCACTAAGTTGCTGAGGGCCTCTTTAAGTTGCTGAGGCTGGCCACAAACCTGTGATCCTCCTGTCTTAGCCTCCCAAGTAGTAAGATTACAGGCATGTACCACCATGCCCAGTTTCAAATAACTTTTAAAATGTCTTTAAGAAGCTAGGGGTGGTGGCGCACCCTTGTAATCCCAGTACTTGGGAGACTGAGAGTAGAGGATCACAGGTTCGAGGACAGCCTCAGCAAGTAATGAGACTTGTGTCAACCTATCAAGCCCCTATTTCAAAAATAAAAGTAGAATAGGGCTGGGGGTGTAACTCAGAGGTAGAATGCCCTTGGGTTCAATCCCCAGCACCACACACACACACACACACACGTTTTTAAGAGATTTGGATGTGCGGCTAGAGTTAGGAACCAGTAGGTCAAGACTTGGACCTGGGAAGGGCAGCCCAGTCATTCATGTTAGGGCGTGTACAAGGAAAATGTACAAGTCATTTCCACAGTTCCACAGTGGAGGCTGTTTCCTGCCATTCTTTCTTCTCTGTGTACTTCCATTAATGGAGGTCAGCCACGTCAATCTCTTCCTGCAGCCTTAGAGCCCAACCATGAAAGGGCCGTGGAATTTCTAGCTATGGCACTGCTTCTGAAAATACTTTCAAAAAGCTGAGCTCACAGGAACATCGTCTATTTCCTTCATCACAGTAGCACATGTTAAAATCAGGCTATAAACAATCCGGCTTCTCTTTCATTTTATATTTACTTTCTGGAGGTGATGTGCAAATAATCATTCATGTGGTATCCAGAAATATTTTTGTCTGTAGTAATAGCAGATGGCAGAGTGTTTTTCACATGCCGAGTTGCGTTTATTCTGCCACAGTGCAATGTGGAAGTGATCATGGCCTCTTTCAAATATTCTAACTCCCCATGTGCATTTCAGTTGTGTTGGGAAGTTTTCTTGCATATCAGTTCAATATGTTGTAGATTTACTTGGAATCCATGGAATTTGCGCATAGTGTAGTCACATGAGAAGTGCTTTGAAAAGACATATTTTTGGGTCCTCATGATTAAAGGTCATCAATTCTACTAACATTTAGTAAGCATAGTCTGTGTACTAAGCCAGTAATTTTCCACAGGAATGGGTGGCTAGGTCCCTAGCGGGGATTTTGGAAATTTACTGGGTTGTTTTTAGTTATCATAATGATGAGCAGGGATGCTACTGGCTTTGGTGTGCAGGGGCCAAAGGTACTGGCTGTGTTATAGCTTGCAGGACATTCCTCTACAAGACTGGTCCTACATGTGTTCATGTATGTGAGTGCATTCACACACGTGCGCGCACACACACAGTCTGCCGAGAGGACGTTCATGTAGGTAAAAAACCTGTTTATGATTATCTGAGCCTAACGCCTAATTGTGCTTTTCATATAAACAATATTTTTTGGTTTTTGGCATGGATTTAATATATAATGACTTTTCCAGAAAAAAAATTGTAAATTGAATTGTAAATGTAAATTGAGAGAAAATTGTGCTTTGCTTTATTTGGAGTCAAGAGCTGTTTACCCTCATGTAAAATCATGGCACATTAGAACCCTGCATGTGACGTTTGAGTCCCGGAGAGCCCGACTGCACCCCTGCCTTTGTTATTCCCTCTTCCACGCAGCTTCCAGGCATCGCACACGCCAAGGACTGTTTTATGTGTCTCCTGAGCTGTTGTGTGGGAGCGTTTACAGTTCATAGGATTTCATTATGTTGCTTTTCCTTTTTTCTTCCTTTTTTTTTTTTTTTGGAGGTGGGGGGAGTAGTACTGAGGATTAGACCTAGGGATGCTCTACTGCTGAGCTATATTCCCAGCCCTTTTAAAAAAAAAAATTGAGACAGAGTCTTGCTAAGTTTCCCAAACTGGCCTTGAACTTTTGTTCCTCCCGCCTCAGCCTCCCAAGTAGCTGGGATTACAGGCATATACCCCCCGTTCCCAGTTTATTTATTCTTATTTTTATAGCTAGGGCATTATGTTGAGTTGTGATTGTGTGTGTATGTGTCTGAATTTAAAAGATCTGTGTGTAAGATGTGTTATTTATAAATTCTATTCAAGACGATACGGGAGCATTACTAAATGTGTTTGGGTTATTAGGGGACCTTGGGTGTGTGATGGAGTTGAAAGCCACTGGATTAGGCAAAAGGGTAATGGCAGACAACTCAGCCCGAGGAGCACAGAGGATACTCAGATGTGGAGGAGCAGCTCCAGCGCCTCCTGAGGGCGAGCAGGAGGGATGCTTGGCTGGGATGGCTGGGTGGAGGGAAGGGTGGAAGCGAAGCCTCACTTGTGCAAATGGCTCAGGCTTAGGCTGGGGACTGGCTGGAGAGGCAGACAGAACCATGTGGAGAGTCTAGCAAGCCTTATACGAATTTTATTCTAGAAACACTAGGGAGGCACCAAAGGGCTGATGGATTGGGTTCAGGTTTGTATGTTAGACAGACATGCTTGTGACAGTGGTGACCGGGGGCGGGAGCAGGGCAGGTCGCCTAAGCTGGAGAGCAGCGTGAGCCAAGACTGGGAGAACTCAGGAAAGTTCTTGTGGAATCGCAAGACACCGGACCAGGCAATCTAAACTCTAGCACCTGTGCTCGCAACACTGCTGGATCATCTCAGGGTGGGCGTGGGCGTGGGGTGGCGCAGATCAGGGGAAGAGATTTTGACGAATGGGATCTGCTGAAGGACAGCTATGGAAAATATGGAGAAGAAAACTCTAGGATATGTCTGGTTACGGTCAGTGTCTAATGAGGGCCATCCCAAGGCTCCTTAGAGAATTGCACTGACTTTGTTGTCTGGTAAAGAGGCTCATCTCTTTTGTACATGATTTTGCTTACCTGTCGCCTTCACTTAATTTGGCAAACCTTTCATTTTGTTTTGAAGATTATAATGACAACACATATTCTAAGAAACTTGGTAACACTGTCTCTAGTGATTATGAATTTTATCTAGAGTGCTATGTAGAAATGGGGGAAAGTGTTCTTAACAATTTACTGCAACAACAAAAATATTTATATTCATCTGCCTCATTGATAAGAGAAACACTGTTCTTAAGAAGAGAGCCTCTCTCAGCTTCTGTTCTCTTTTCATTTTTTTTTAAATAATAAAATTACTGAAATACTGTTAAAAGACGTTAAGAAAACAGAACGGGGGTGATCTTATCACAGTTCTTCCTAGTGACGTTGATGATCCTGTAGTCCCCTGCCGCCGCGCCCTTCCCAGCTGCCTCCTCTCCCACCAGGACTGTGCTAGTCTCCCTACTGGTCTTTGCTCAAACTGGCCCTTCTTGCCTCTGCAGAGTCTATTCTCCTATCAGGCAGAATAGAGCACTACTAAATATTCTCCTGTTTTTAATTCTCCAGTGGCCTCCCATTATACTTAGATTCCTTACTGCGGCAGGTAAGGCTTGTGTCGTCTGACTTTTGCCTGTCCTTCCAAATCCTGCAGTTCTGCTTCCCTGCCGTCCTTACTTACTATGCTCCGGCCAGTGCAGTGCCATCTCTGTGTTTTTAAACACCACATTCTTCCCTGCTTCAAACTGTTTGTAACTGCTGGTCCCTGCCTGAAGCTCTCATTCCCACCTCTGGATAGCTAGCTCCAAATCCTACAGTGTCCCATCAAATGACACCCTGAGGAGACATCCCATACCCCTCCAGAGAAAGTAGACTCACTTTCTTATACTTACGCACAGTTTGTGACATGTGCATGCGTGTGTGTGTGTGTGTGTGTGTGTGTGTGTGTTTGTCTCCTCCACTAGGTTATAAGTTTCAGGTGGCAGGGGACATTTCTGTCTTATTTATATAGTAGCCAGTCAATAAATATTTGAATGATTGGACACGTCTACTTGACCCAGCACTGAGAATTGTTTTGTTGCAGGGGTATGTAGGAACATAGAATTGAGGAGCGAGGCATCTTTGATTATCTTGGGAGCTTCTTGTAAGAGAGGCTTCTCCTGTCTTTTCAAGATCCGTGTTTTCAAAGCAGATCTTGTTTGTCTGGGCCTCAAGTAAATGTCAGGGGTTAGCTCTCAGCCCCATGCCTGCAGTTGGTGCCTTGCTTAATAAACCAAATAGGTGATAGAGGGTGCATTGTCCACATGTCTGCCTTTGGGTGGCATAACTTTGGAAGGTGGCTAGTTTTACTTCTGAGACTAAAGGTGGTAGGAGTGAGGGAGCAGGAGGCATGGTGAAGAGAGAGAACAAAGAGACCAAGGCCCTCTCAAGTGGTCATTGCCAAAGACCCATGCTGGCATGGTGGTTGAAGAAGGCACAAAGGACAGGAAACAGGCAGTTTAAGAGCAGCTCATCTTGGGAAGAAGCAGCCCTGTCAAGGTCTTCCCTGGTGGCATTAATATTCAAAACCCTGAAAAACTCTTGCTACATCTTGGTGCTGCACTGCTAATCTGGGACCATTTATTTAAGATCTGCAAATCCCAGAGCTTCTGATCAAATCAGTCCTCACCTGGTAACAGCTTTTACAGGAAGAAATTATGGCAAGCACAGTAGGCTCCTCTCACTGACTGACTCCTGCCTTACCTTGTTCCCTTATCATGTTCAGCGCTGTGTCTCCATCAAGTTACATCCTTAATGAGGTCATTTGCTCCGCACACACCATGAGATTATGTCTTGGAGTAATACATTTTCTGCTTTCTGAGCCATGCCTGAGAGGACAGCCTCTTCAACTGGGGAAAGAATGTGCCATTTAACAGAGGAGGACCTTTATTGCTTGTCACAGCTTTCAATCATAGCTCCAGTTTTTGAGTCTTTAACAGTGGCACATGAGACCAGGAACATTTTGCATAACCATTTAGCTCAACCTTACAAATAGCCTCTTAGAGGGGTGAGGATCAGTTTATGCTGACTTGATAGGAAAGTACGCTGTCTGTTGCATTAATGATATTTGCATATAGTTTGCATAAGTGAAATCCATAATATCTTCATCTTAGTTTTGCTGCAAAATTGCCTTTCCACCATTGTTATCTCTTATAAATTATGAATAGCAACACTGATTTGGTTTAACTTTTTCAGTTTTATTATTTTAATTTTCTCTATAAATGCATATTTAGATATGTGTTATTTACAAATACACAAGTGGTGTATATCCATAGGTCCATGGGACAAAAATTAATGTTCGAGGATTTTCCAAAAGCATAAAAACATATTAGACCTCAAATTGAAAAGCGCAGCAAATTCTAAGCAGGCTAAATAAACCCACAACCAGAATGATTGTGGTATAATGACAGTATGTCCAAAATAAAGAGAAAAATCTTAAAAGCTGGGAGAGAAGACAGATTGCCTACAGAGGAGTGACTCTTCGATTGACAGTACGTTTATTACCAGTAGCAGTAGATCCTATCTATCATCAAAAGTAGAATGCTAAAATCAAGACCTTTTAGGACACACAAAGATTGGGAGGATTTCTTATTTTCAAACATTAACTGAAAGAATAACTAAAAGTTGAATTTTAGCAAGGAAAAACCTGAACTCAGAAATAGGTTGTACCATTACAGAAGCAATGGGACGACACAGAATTTGGATACTATATTGATAAACATGAAATCTTCATAAATGTCTGCCTTTTGCTGTGATTTGAGGACTAACAAAAAGTCTTTCCAGTTGAGTATATAACCACTTTGGCTTCGTGCTGAGGTCTGAAATTCTTGTGTTTGCGGTGAATTCAGACTTAAGGATGTCAGCTTCCATGTAGAGCCAAGAACGGAGTGAAGCCACAGGCTTACTTTGAGATAAAACTCAGAAACTTCTGTTTGACATGTATAATTATGGTCATAATACAAATCTGTCTTTAAAGCTGTTACATTTAAAGGTTGATTCCAGCCACTGATAGGGCACTTAGCTGTGTTTTCTTCTCCAAAAGCCCAGGACTTCTTGCTGCCTCCTTGGACCCCTGGGGCTGGGATAAAGTGCCTCATCCTGGGGCAGGGGAGCCGCCCTCCCTGCTCATCTCTCCAGATGTGTTTCCTCTCTCAGGACATGGGGTCCTCCAGGGGAAGGCAAGTGACGTATTATCAGTGGTTATCAACTGCATGGCCAGTTACTGAGCTTCTTAAAATGAGCTGTCTTACCTTTTCTTCATTGGGGGTTTTCCCCATTTTTGTGCAATGTGAGATTTGGGGTTTTGCTGGAGTAAGATCATAATGTTTTCGTATTTTTATTTTAAAAACGAACACCTTTATGGGGCTTAAGTGAAATAATATAATAACAGCTACATTTTTTGAGATGGAATCTTTGTGGAAAATGCTGAGTGTGGGGGTGATGTCATGTGTTCTCTGGCCAACCAGCCTCTGTTCCCTAGTTATTTGCAATTTTATTAGGGCAATTAGACTATAACTCAGACTTCTGAAAACCCATTTAGACAGATAAGAAATTCATTTTGCTGTATTGTACTCTAAATTGTAAATGAGATTCAAGATTGTCTAATAGGTTTGGGTTTTAAATTGAAATTTTCTTCCATGTTATTTTAAATCTATATGATTCACCATCAAGATTAGTTTAAAAAGTTTCAAAAATATTGATTTTTTAAAATTCTTTACACAGTGAAGTTATGATTTTTTAAAAAATTGACCCTGCCTCTTTGCACCTTTCAAACTAGTGCTTTCTTTCCTATTTCTAGAAATATTTAGCCTCGACAGAATAAAACACCTATAACTATTTTTTGGAGGGGTGGTAGGGGCTAAAGAAAATACTGTTCTTTCCACAAAATGGGTAACTAAGTGTCCAATCCCATATTTTTATTGTCAGATTATATATACATTGAAGTAGATGTATTTGATGACAATAATAGCTCTTCTGAGTGAACAGTTGTGTCTGATGTGTGCGCGCATGCGTGTTGTGTTCAGTGTGCGGGGCTTGTTTGGGCAGTGGTGTCATTTGATTCACTGATGGGAACAAGCAGCAGTGCTCTTCTATGCAAAGAAGGTTCTGGTCGTGTCTTTCTCTCAAGTGTTCCTCCCTCATTGCCGGTTCTCCTGAGAGCTGACAAGTCTTCCCAGGGTTCTGAGACAATACAAATCACTGATACTGCTTGTGCTTGTGGTTCGGGGCCTCTTTCCCCTGTAGCAGGCTGCTGCTGCAGTACAGGGAGTCTATTGGTTTTAACACTGAGCTTCACGAGTAGGTTCTGAATGTCAGATTCTCAGCTCTGTGACCCCATGTCTCAGAAAACGCTCTGAGTTGGAGATCCACAGGTTTGACGCGCCTCCTGATGCTCTTGATGACACAAGCCTGGTACACTTGAATCATTTGTTCGACATGTTTGAGTGCTTGTCATGATGTCAACATGTTTGAGTGCCTGGACAGTGTCCTGGGTATGTAAAATACGTATGTGAAATACAAAAATCACTGTGCTCTTGGAGTTTACATCAGGATCTTTGCTAACTTTCTCTTAGTGAGAGGAATCACTCCCCCAAGCTGTGGAAATCTACTCATTTATTTGACTTTTTTGTGTTTTGTTTTGAACTTCTAATTTTGCATAACATGCGGAGAAGATACCATTGCTGGCCGCAGAGAGTTTGTGTGTGAGAGAGACAGACAGATGGAGAGACAGGCAAACACGTGAACACCTTGCTGCACAGCAGACGGGGTGCGTGCTGTCCTACAGGTGGGAGCAGTGGCTCCGGGGGAAGGCAGTAGAAGGAAGGAGTGACTCTTCAACTGGGACGTAATCGTTAGGACAGAGGTGCTGTTGAGCTAGCTGATGGCCACGTGTGCGGGCTTGGGTGTGTGGAGACGGGCGTCGTGGGTGAGGAGGTTGGAGGGAAGAGATGGGCAAGGCCAAGATTGGAAGGCCTTGCGTACATGCTGGGCGTTCAAGCCAGTGACCTTCAGAGGAAAGGTGTGATATGGCGTGCCCCTCCGACATAGTGAGATCACTAAAGGCAGTGTGGATGCTGGAGAGCGAGAGCTGGGTGGTTTCCTTTCACTTATTACTCATCTTCAACATATATTCAGCTGGGACTTGACTCGTGCCCAGCGCTGGGCTTTTCTAAGTAGTTGAGGCAGGAGCTCTGAGGCTGGAAGCATTGCTGTGGTGGAAAGGAGTGGAGGCTGGGATGGATGTGCGAGGCATTACCAAGGGGACGGGGCCACGCAGCTGACATGGAGGGAGACCTCAGCAAAGGCCACCTCAAGGCCCCACTGGGCACAGCCTGTGTGTGTTTGTGTGCAGATGGTGGCAGGCATGTTGCAGCTGAGGTCAGATACTGGGGAAGAACTCACTGTGGAGGCCCCATCTTTGTGGTAAACTGGGGAGGTCATCAAGAGAATTCTTAGTACTTTCTTAAACTTGAGTTGGGACATTGTTCAGCTAGTGAACCCACAGATAGTCTCCAGTCTACAACTAACCTGGAAGTACCACAGACCCCTAGGAGTGTTCAACTTTGATAGAGATGTACATTTGAAAATAAATTTTATAATTGATTGCCAATCTTAGATGCTAGTTCAAGAAGAATGGAACCAATTCAGTGCCTTAATTCATCTTTCAAGTTTGAAGTTTAAATTTTTGTTTCTTTTTGCTGAATGACTGAGATACCTATGAAGACAGATGGGGGTCATATAGGCATCTTAGTCTCTGCTGAGTTTCAGTTGTGTTCTGCTCAGCTAGCCAGTGGTATATAAAGATGTGGCAGTCTGTTCTGATATAAACTCAGATAGACATCCCTCCAATAGTTGGATGATTCCAGATTTAACTCTGAACAGAGAAAACTTGTTTCATTGATATTTTGCGATAAGAGGTACAGAGAAAAACTGGAAGAAATATTATGGCTTGCGTTGGCAAAATGCTTCCACTGCTCTGGAAGAGCAACTCGCTGCTGGCCACAAAAGCGGTGTTGCATTTTAAATATGTGGTGGTTATTATTTATTGCACTTTGTTTTTAAGGTAGGAAATGCTGTTCTCTGGACTGAGCTAACTGCTGCTCAGCATAAAAGACTCAGTGTGGAACAAAGCCTGCAGACTGTGACTAATTGACATGCGCGGGGCTAATGAGAAGACAGAATGTCTGTAATCAGCAGCAGAACACTCACTCACAAAGGGTCTCCTTCCCTCCTAGGACTTCCTTCGCTGGGCATCTGGCTGGGATTCTTGTTGGACTGATGTACACCCAGGGGCCTCTGAAGAAAATCATGGAAACGTGCGCAGGTACAGAACCAAGCGCCTCTGGCAAGACAGCCAGTTGTGACAAGAAGCAACCCAAGCTTCCTTGTGACTCAGTTTAGGAATTTCCTAATATGCTCATTTTTTTTCTTTTTAAACCAAAAGATAAAAAAGCCAGTACAATTCCTCACATTGTTCCACAGAAGAGGATGTAAATCCAAATTTCAAAGCTGAGGCTTTATTAAGGAAGAAGTATCAGTATATGTTTGTATCCTCAGGTCTAATGCTACTCACAGAAAACTGCAATTTCCTCAAAAATGAAGAAAACTAAAGTGGGCTAAAATAATGTATTGTCTATAATGTTCCCTGAATTAATATATTTGCAAGGCAAAGTTGAAAAAAATAAAACCAAACCTAGACTGAAGTACAAGGCTAGTATTTTAAAGAATTCAGGGTGACCACCAGGTCCTCCTGTCTCAGCTGAGGTCAGCCTCAGCAAATTAGACCCTGTTTCAAAACAAAAAATAAAATAGGGCTGGGGGTGTAGCTCATAGGTAAAACTCCCCTGGGTTCAATCCCCAGTACCACAAACAAACAAAAAAACTAAACAAAACAAAAGGATGACCACCAGGTTCTGGGAGGAAAGACATATATGTTCACGCATGACCAAACCAACTCTGTTATTGCTTAAAGTCTCACTCCTGCTTTTTCCCCCTTTAAATTGATGCTCAATGAAAATATTTTATTTAGAAATAAATGGATTTTTAGACCTTTTAATTTAAAATGCAGTACTGGTTTTGACTTGTACGGAAACTGTTTTGCAAACACTTGTTTTATAGACCATGTGAGTTCCAATATTTCATCTTTTATTCATGGGAAATCTTCTGAGACTATTTTACCTTTTCTTGAACCATAAATAATTTGTTTTCACAGTTTGTGTCGATGACTGGTATTCTTGAGAACCCTGTAACATTCATGGTATTAGGAAAGGTCCTCGCACCGCACTGTCTCCTGGATGAGCAGCTCGTGTTCACTGGGGATGATCTTTACAGGCGGTGCTGCATCTGAGCAGATTCCCATTTTCCCGCCTTTCCCATGGCTGTGTTTTCTGTGTGCTTGGAGGAGTTAGCAACAACTTCACTTATGAAAATGTCCAGTTTTATTATATTTTCAATACAATTTAATTATGGAAATCCAATATTGTGTACTGATAAAGGAAAAGAAATGGTTCTTGAGAGTTCATTGTTTGTTTAATTTTTCTTTGTGTCTCACTCAAGATTAAGTGGTTATTAAAGCTTTCTGCAGACATGAAACAATATTCAGGCAAGCGCTTGATTTAATTTTTAAAGAAGATTTTCCCTATAATTATAACATTTAAACTCTTGGTTTTCTTTCTTAAAAACTCACCTGGTTTCTGTTGAGACATTTTTATATCAGTCTGTTTTTTTTTTGAAGTAATACAGTAGAAAATTAAATCCAATTTTTTCTTTTTTCTTTTTAAACAGGGTCTCCTAGGTTGCTGAGAGTCTCACTAAGTTGCCGAGACTGGTCTCAAACCTGCAATCCTCCTGTCTCAGCCTCCCAAGTACTGGGATTATAGGTGTGTGACACCATGCCCAGCTAAATACAAAAAATTGAAGCAAATATTCAGTGCAATTTGCAAATAGCCTGCGAACCCTCTGTTTTCTGGTGAAACCAGAGAAAAGATCTAGAGTGAATTAAGAATTGAAGTGGCTCAGAAACCATGCAGAAAATGACAGACTGGTACCTCCTGGAAGAGGAGGGTCTCACTGAGGGTGTGACCCTGACCCCTCCCTCTCTCCATTTCAGCTGTGCTGAATTAACGGTCCTATTGCCTTTTATAGGAACAAGAAAGGAGAATCCTTTAGGAAAGGCAGGGAACATGATGCTCTCTCGTTGGCCAGAGCATCTCTACTTATACAGAGGCATCAAAGCCCAGGTTTGGTACCTTTTGAGGCAAAGACTGTTGCAAGTCAAGAGGGACCTTTAAGGATCCGCAGTGAGTGACTAGGAGTTCACTGCCCCCCCACATCCTGTTCCCTATAGGGCCGGACCCAAACAAAGGGAGTCTAACTATTTAAAATTCGTTCATAGTGACCCCGGGCTGTGTCATAAAAACAAAACAAAAAACCTCCTAATACTTGGAAATATTAGAAGTTAAAGCCTATAGCTAACATTAATATATTTGTTTCCTTCATGTTTAGGCATTTTTTCTACCAATAGTGGTTACCCGGGACAGCAATACTACTTTAATAGTTCAGGTAAGCACTTTATTTCATTTAATAAATTTTAACTGATTTTAAGAATTATAGTGTTCATAAATGCAGAACTACTTAAGATAATACTAGTTTATACTGTGGTAGAGTAGTTTCTGCATTGTATAGTTGTATCTCTAACTTGCCTGGAAGCTAGGTGAGGCGGCATAACCCATTGACCATATTTGGCTGCATTGGTAGAAAAGGTCAGGGAAGAAGGTAGCTCTGGCATGACAAGATTGTATGATCGGTATAAGGTTTCTTATACACAGTGAGATTCAGACTAGGCCCCGGTCCCTTGATTCTCATTCTGAGACTGTACTGTACTGCTGTTGGCTTCAGTTATGTAATTCTCCATGGTCTATCCCATCTCTCTATTCAGGAGGGCTCATACCCTAAGATGCTAAGAAAGGCATTCCTCTAATAAATACTTTGTGGCTTAAAGAGAATATGTTTTTCTAAATGTTTTCTAGGTAGAAAGGACTTCCTGTTAAAAGCAAAAGACTTGTTGTATGCTAAGGCTTTTACATTCCAGCCTGGGGCAGCGTATTAGCTTTTGTTGTTATAATGAAATACCTGAGGCAGGTTAATTTTATGAAGAAAAGAGGTTTAGTTAGTTGACAGTTTGGGAGGTTCAAGGGCATGATGCTGGACTTGGCTCAGTCCTGGTGATGGCCTTCTTTCTGTCAGTCCTGAGGCAACACATAACATCTCATGTCCAAAGATAGGGAGTGCATGTGATTATGTGTGTTTGGGCTCTGTCCTTATAAAACCTCTTTTCTAAAACCTAATCCTTTGCCAAAGGCCCCGCCTGTAAATACCACAGTCAGATTAATTTTCCACCCTTTTAATACCATTAACATATGACTTTGGGTATTAAACTCTTGCTAGAGTTCAAGGGGACAAACCCATGTTCAAACCAAAGTAGGTGACTATATTTGGACTAGGAGCAGCAGACAGGTGTTAAAGCTATAGATTATGGAACCACTAGGGGTCTTCATGCAGTGGTCTGAATGTGTCTCCCTCCAAATTCATACCTTGAAATCCCTAACCCTAACATGATGCTGTATGGGGATGAGGGCTTTGGTAGGAAATTAGGTCATGAGGGTAGGGCCCTCACAAATAGGATTAGTGCCCATATAAAAGGCACTCAGAGAGCTCCCCTTTCTGCTATATGTGGATGCAAGAAGTTGGTAGTCTACAACCTGAAAGAAGACCCTCACCAGAACTGACATGCCAACACCCTGATCTTGGACTTCCATCCTCCAGAGCTATGAGAAATCAGTGTTTGTTGTTTAAGCTACCCATTCTGTGGCTATTTGTTATAGCAACCCAAATGGAGTGCTATAATATGTATGTATTCATAATATATGTTTAATATTCATATCAATTGAGACCCACTGTAGCTTAAAGTTGGGGTTAGCAGCCTTTTCTATAAAGAGCCAGAGAGCTAATGTTTTTGGCTTTAAGGGCATTGTAGACCATACGATTCTTTTGCAGCCAGACAGCTTGTCCTTGTAGCATGAAATCAGCTATAGACAATTCATAAACTAATGGGCATTACAATAAAAACGTGTCTACAGAAATAGGTAGTAGGTTGGGTTTGGACCATGAGTTGTAGCTTTTTGACCCCTGGATTGAATAACATAGGTTCAAAGAATTATTGTCCAAAACATATCTATCTATCATCTATCTATCTATCTATCAATATATCATCTACCTATCTATCATCTATCATCTATCTATCTATCATCTATCTATACTATATATGTATAATTTACCTTTTGCTTTATTTTCCCACACAGTGTTCTTAGCCGCTGACTGGTTTACTCTGTAGCATTTTATGAGTGGTCACATTGTTCAGAGGGACAAACCCAACATTGTGGGAAGAGAAGAAAAGAGCAAGTCTTTATCTGAGAGAGTTTATAATAGAGGAGTAGGAATGTAGGGCTGCCATACGTTTGAAAAGATGAAACAACAGAAACTGAGAGTACTAATTAGAGTGTAGAAAGAAGAATGCTGATCCATGGTGGATCAGAAAGATGAGATAATACTTAAAAATGCAATGTTAGTTGAGTTTTACTCCACGTCCTTCTAGTTGACCTCAAGCCCCAGCTCTCCTGCAGGCCTTCTCAACTAAGTTGCCTGCCATGCCTGCTCTGTTCCCCGCCTGGCACTGCGGCCTGGAAAGTGCCTCCAGGCTTATTTCCTTTTCTCAAGGTTCAAAATCCTGTATTACCTATATGCCGTGTCTGAAAATGAGTTTCATATGTTTTCCGCCGTCTCCTACTTGATTTTGGCAAAAGGGCTAATGCAGTTCCAGGTCCAGTCCAGCCCGATGATGTAGAGGGTCAGTGCTCAGCCTGGGAGGACATGTGGGGCCGCCTCACAGAGGCCTTTCAGAGAAGTGGAGTGCTGGGTCCTGTGGACAACTAGAAGTGAAGGGAAGCAGTGGAGGAAAGGGCTTTCCAGGAGAGGAAGCAGCACCGAAGGCCTGCTGGGGATTGTCCAGGATGTGCTGGAGAGGCGCTGAAGGAGCAGCTCAGCTGTGTCGTAGTGTTGGTTTAGTCGACCTACGTTTTCTATGTCCTCAGCACTGGATCATGATTATCAGACCTGGCTGTATAGTACATGAATCACCTGAGGAGATTCTGCAACCCATCCGTGGCTTGAATTCACCCCAGACCAATGAAATCAGAGTGGAGGTAGAGGTAGGGACTGGGGCTTTTTAAAAAAAAAACATTCCCCAGGTGATTCTGATAGGATCAGAAAGAAAGAAACAAAAAGTGATAGCCTTAGAATGATTGGGGTTCGCTAGGGTTGGGGACACAGAAGTGATTGCTGTCTCTGCCCAAGAAGAGGTTTCACTTCTGAGCCTTTCACGTCTGCTGATCTGAATGCTTAAAATCCTAGAAACTTGGTCAGAAGAATAGTTGTACAGTGTCAGAACACCTGCTTCTACCTGTGGACTCACCTCAAGTGTGATGAGGAGATCTGGAAAGAGCTGATAACTGTAGTCATTTGAGAGAGCACTTTTGATTGTGGGTTATAGAGACTAGTTCACACTGATTTAAGTGTAGGAAGAGCTTTACTGGCCTGTGTTACTCAAGAGATGCGCTGGCTAGGAAAACCATCATGGTTCCATCTCCCATTCTGTTCTCTCTCTTCCTGTTGGGCTTTGCGCTCTCCATGAGGTAGGGGACATGGGACTGACAGCTTGAAGTTGCTAGAAGAAAAAGGGCCTCTCTTCTGGTCCAGCTTTTTAAATCCCCAAAGAAACAGCAATGTTTTTCTGGGCAAAGACAATAGCAAGAACATACCTGTACACAGGCATGGCTTAAACTGTCATGGAGCACCTAGTCCTAACATCTTGCATGACATCTGGGGAGTTGAGGCATAGAAAGGTTCAGTAAATTTGGTCAAATGCACAAAGGTAATTAGTGGTAGAATGAGGACAAAGATTCAAGTGCTGATACCTAGTTCCTGGTTTTCTGTTGTATAGGGATGTGACATGGGCACCCTGCCAATTTAACTTTATAAAATAGGGAAATTTCACTTACTGTATTCCCTCCCTCCCTTTCACTCCATCTATTTCAAAGAGAAGGAGAGAGACCTGCTCCTTTCCTCTTTCTTACAGAGGTGGCGGAGGCACAGCAGACACACAGACTGGGGGATTCAAGGCAAAAGACCAGCTCCTTTTACCTTTCTTTCTGATCCTCTGTAAAATTACTGTATTTATATTCCTTTCTCTAAAGTGACTGGATTTCTTCAAAGGCGGCGCTACAGAAGGCCAGGTGGCCATGCTAATGGTCATCAGGGAACTTTTATGAGAGCATGTGTATCTCTTACAAGTAATGATTTATTCTTAATACGGCCGTCCCTAGCAGGTCCAAGAATCTCATGAATGTTTAAAAAGCTGTTACCAATTTTTCTAATCTTGTGGTGTTTCTTGATCTCCTTTGCCATGAAATCCTGGTATGTGTATAAGGAACAGATGGAATAGTTAATATAATAATGATGACCAGAGTTTCTTCTACTACAGAGCCAATATATATAGCTAGAAGAGAACATTAAACGAGTATTCATCACAGGATATAATTTAAACTTATTTATCTTAAGTGTTTGATTGTTAGGTTTCCCAGGAATGCTTATTATAAAGATTTAAAAGCATCTGATTGGGCCAGCAGAACAGCTGTAGAAAATTTTTGGTCCCGGGAGACCTGTTCTCAGCATAATAGATATTGATGGGATTTTTGGTCTTGTTGATGATTTATGATTGATGATATAGAAGAACTTTTAACCACACCAGTCTTTTTGACTTAAGGCACCAAAACTTTCCTATTCTCTCTCCCTACTTTTGTCTGACAAGTACCAAATTAGGTTTTATAATATTCAGATGTTTAGAGTTGTCGACTTTATTTCATTAAAGCGCTGCTAGGTTGTTTCTAAATAAGAAATAGCATGAAGAAAGACATTTTTCTATATCAGGAAAATATTGCCTAAAATCACTCCAGATGTATCTGCAATTAAAACTTTATAGATATAGGTAGTGTGTGTGTTCAAGAGTATTGGAGGCTTTGGGTTGTTTGGATTCTGGATTAGCTGTGTGTTTGGGGGGTGGATAGTTAGAAATGCTGCTGAGAACTGCCACAGCAGAGTGACTTTCCACCGGGGTTTGAAAGTGATAATGAGCCATGTGGGAAATTACCCGATATGTTTTTTGTGTTTCAGTAAAATAATTGGCATTCTTAGGGAATTGGGCAGCCTCTCTATTCAGAGATTGCCAGAGCATCCCATGGTATGCAGTGACTTATCCATAAATATTCTATTAGTGTTTTGGAGTGGTTACCCCCTTTCTTTTGTTCTTTGTGAGGTAGATACATTAATTTTGGTTGGCCATTTGCTCTCCTATGAAATGCTTGTTTTTTCCTGAGCACTATAGCAAGCAAGCTTTGTGACTCTGCCACTGCAGACTCCTTTACTCTCAGATGTGAAACTTGTGTGTGGGTGTCCCCAGCACATCATCGGGAGCTCATTTTTTCTGATGATTATATTGAGTAGAGACCATTTGCAAAGAGACCAATTTGAAAACTTCCATATTTAAAATCGTGCCAAATCCCAGTGTGATCATTAGCTACTAGGAGGATGTGGAAAATTTACTTATCTTCTTCTCCTATTTTAAATATCAATAATGTTAATGTCATAATTTGGAAGTTGGGTCAGTGGAAGTATTTAGTTAAACCCTCACTGATTTTTACTGCATTAGGGGCAAGGCTTTCAGAATTTGCTCCCAAAATTCTAAACAGTTTTATTTAAAGTTGCTTTAAATCATTTAAATTTTTGTCACTTCAAGGACATTCAGTAAAAGAGAACCTAGCTAGAAGAGCATTGTAATGATCAGTAAGAATGAGCAAAGTTTCTGAGTAGACATTTCTCCAAAGAAGATACACACATGGCCAATCGGCGCATAAAAAGATGGTCGGCACCATTAGTCATCAAAACCTTAGTGAGATACTACTTCACAGCCACTAGGACAGATAGAATAAAAAGATGGATACTAGCAAGTGTTGATGAGAATGTGGAGGAGTCAGAGCCCTCCGGGGCTGCCTGTAGGAATGTAAAATGTTATGACCACTTTGAATGTTTCTGGCGGTCCCTCAAGTGGTTAAACAGAATTACCATGTAGCCTGGCATTTCCTAGGTATGTACTCAAGAGAAATGAAAACATATGTCCACGTAAAAACACATCTACGAATGTTTATAGCAGCAACATTTATAATACTCAAAAGATAGAAATAATCCAACTATCCACCAACGGATGTATAGATAAAGGGTTGTCTATTGATACATAGAATAATGTTTGGCTTTAAAAGAGGAATGAAATACTGATGCATTTTATAATATTGATAAACCTTGAAAACATTATGCTGAGTGAAATGAGCCAGGCACAAAGCACCACAAATTTATGATTCTATTTAATGATTTTCCAGAATAGGCATTTCTATAGAGACAGAAAGTAGATTAGTGGTTACTTAGAACTGAGAGGGATGAGAGGTTGAGTTAGCTGAAGTTTCCACATTTCTTTTTTGGAATAATGAAAATGTTTAAAATTGATTTTGCTGATAATGGTACATCTGTATGAATATACAAAAAACTGTTGAGTTGTCCGCTCTGGTGAATTGTATAGTTTATCAATTTCTTAGTCTGTTTTCTATTCCTATAACAAAATTGAAACTGAGTAAGTCATAAAGAATAGAGGTTTATTCAGTTCCCCGTTCCAGAGCTGGGAAGCTGAGAGCACATGGAGGCAGACACGCGCGTCAGGTCAGGGCCTTCTTGCTGTCGTATCACATGCGAAGGGCATCGCTGGTGACACAGGACAAGTACACTAGTTGGGTCTCCCTTCCTTTTTTTTTTTTTTTGTGGTACTGGGGATTGAACCCAGGGGCGTTCTACCTCCACGCTACATCCCTGGCCCTATTTTTTATACTTTATTTTGAAACCGGGTCTCACGAAGTTGCGGAGGGCCTCACTAAGTAGAGAGAGAGAGAGAGAGAGAGAGAGAGAGAGCTGAGGCTGGCCACGAACCCAGATCCTCCCATCTCCGCCTCCCAAAGTACTGGGATTACAAGCGTGCGCCACCACGCCTGGCTCTCCCTTCCTCTTCTTATGAAGCCATTAATGCAGTCATGGGGACTCCGCCGGGTGACCTTGTTTAATCCTAATTACCTCCCAAAGGTCCCACCTCCAAACACCATCCACATCTGATGGGGGATTAAGTTTCTAACCCTAAATTCCAGGGCTGCACCCAAACCCTAGCAGTCATTTGCATCTCAATAAAGCTGTTCCAAAATGTCACCAGTGGACAAGAAGACACTTACTATGTTAGGTTATCAGCTGAAGCTAGTGTGTTTTATTCTCATTTCATTGTTTATATGGAAATAAAGACTTTAGAGTGCTGAACGTTTTTATGGGAAATAAACTGTTCCCTTTTTAATCTTCCTTATTAGAAAAGTATTTTACTCATAACCTGTACAAAAATAAAATTCAAATAGCCTCAGGACTACTTATCAAAAATTCTGAATATGAAATTATAATCAACCAGGTTCTGCTATACTGTGTTCCTTTTTATGATTTTTTTCTATAGTTTTACTAAAACTATAACTCAGACATGTACTATGTTGGATGATATAGAGATATACAACACAAGACTCATAGTATAGTTTAGTTTTTATCCCAAACAATAAGCATGTTAACTAGTTGAAACATCATCTTTGAAGGGTATGATAATGGCAAAAATGAGGGGGAAAAATTAAACAGACTTAACTTCTCTCATTATGCCAGAATGAAATTGGTAATCTTCTATGAGAAAACAAATCTCTTCAAAACTAATCCCATAATAGTTGGCAGTTAAAGAAAATGTAAACTCAAACTGAGTGAAAAAAATTGATGGAAATATTTCACAGAAGTGAACTTTGCTTTGTTATTGATCTTTATTAATGGGGTATTATCAACATTTGGTATTTCAAGCATTATTTAATGACCAAGTTATCTCTTCTCTCATTTTATCTGGCAACCATTTTTTTTTTTTGCACTTGGCATTGAACCCAGGGCCATTCTACCTCTAAGCTCTACCCCCTAACCTTTTATTTTTATTATTTTATTTATTTTTATTATTTTGCTGAGGGTCTAAGTTGCTGAGGCTGACCTTGAACCTGTGATCCTCCTGTCTCAGCCTCACAAGGACTAGGATTACAGGCATAGACCACCATGCCCAGCAGCAACCATTTTTTTTTAAAGTGCTATTAATAGGAACAATAGTCTCTGACATAGACTTATAATTATAGAGAAATTGGCTTTTACATCTCAATCTTGTTATCATTCCCTCAAGTATAATACAATACCCAGCATGGATACTCTCTAGTACATGTATTAAATATTGGTCTGCCTCTCATTGTATGGAGCCATAAGACAATAAAGCTTTATCAGTTCTTTCTACCATTCTCTTGACTCAGGTCAGGATTTCACAGTAAATACTTCAGATACCGAGTAACTCTAAGCTGAAAGAATCCCTTCCATATGTCAACAGCCCATTCTCCGTCTCTTCTCTGGGACCTCTGGCTGCCTTCTAAGTCACTCTCCTTTCTTCATTAGCACGTGAGGTCTCGTCCTTGTCTGCGCCCACGTTGAGCACTGTGTATACAACGGTGACGAGACAAGCATTGTCCATTCTCATGGAGGCTTCTCCCTCTGTCATCTTTTCTTGTTTTGAGGATTGTTATTATACTTAAAGTAATTATAGGAATTATTTGCTTGCCTTTGGTTACATAAAGTAGCAAGACTAGAAGAGAAGAACAGTCCGTTGTGTTCTGTAACCTTTTTGTTGTATTTTAGGCCACTCTGGCTCTCAGAATCACTATCCGCATGGCAGGCCAGGCTACAGCGAAGCGCCCAGGGACTACGATGTGTACACAGCGGGGCTGAGTGAAGAGGAGCAGCTGGAGCGAGCACTGAGAGCCAGCCTCTGGGACCGAGGTCAGAGTCTTGCGCCCTTGGTTATTTAAAGTGTACTTCACATGGTCAGGTGGTCTGAAAAAGGCTATTTCTAGAAAATTAAACTTTAAATAGTTTATAAAGAGACTATATGGATGAAAAATGTGTGCAGATTGTGATTACAGAGAATGGGGTGTGATGCCGAATTCCCAGCAACCTAAGCTAGCGAGGTGCCAGACTGTGTACATATTGTTAAAGTGCTGCTTTTTATAGGCCCTCTGCACTCAGTACTTTGACATTAAAGTCAAGAAACTTAAAAATCATTCCTAGGTGCATGAAAAAAGGAGTTTACTTTAGAATTCATATCTGTAAAGCAGACTCTGTGTCACCTTAGATCAAAGAATTACCCATGAAACTTCCACAGTCCTCCCTCAAAAATCACATGGGCTGAGAATCGAAACTCGGGTTTGAATTCTACTGAACCCTCTGCGGGGAAGAACCTAGGAATTTGTATTTTAACAGGCTTTCCAGAAGACTCTTACACACTGATAGGTGAAAACAACTGTATTTGTTCTGCCTCCTTTTTTCTGGGTTTGGCTTATGAGGTTGGGTATTCCTGTTTTTATTGTTGTTTTAGTAGTGACTAAAAAGCACCCATTTATTCAATAAGCATTTTAGGGTCTTACTAAAATACCTAACAAAACAATACCTTACTGAAATACCTAACAAAGTACTTCTTGTAGAGTATTTTGTTAGGTTCAAAGGGAACATAGAGAGGTAAAAGATGGACCCTTCCCTGAACAAATTCACAGTCTCAGGCAGACCTAAGCTTTCTAGATTCTGTACTACACCAGTAATCATAGTATCAGGTGCCTGGGAGCGGCTCAGGTTGAGTTCTAGAGGCACAGAGAAGGAGGCAAACTTTTTCTTAAGTAGCACTGTCAAATTTTCAGAGAGGAGGTGGGATGTGAGCTAGATATTCAAGAATTTGTAGAATTTCTAGGCAGGAGTCTGAGTGTCATTTTGGAGAGAAATAAGGGGCATGTTCAGCCTCACTTTTGAACAGAGCATTAAGAGGAGAGAGGGAAGAAGAGTGGGAAGGTCGACCTGATCACAGGAGTCATGGAGTTAAATAGACCAAGTGGAGAATGGACCCAGCATCTGGTATACATGGCAATAGAATTCTGCACGAGAGTCAAGTGTGCAGAGCTGTGTTCTAGGAATCTAGCAATGTTTTATGAATTCCACAAGCAAGGATTGAGCACTTACAGGGTCCCAAGCATCATGCTCAGTTATAAGAATACATAAAATATGAAAATATGCTTTAAATAGTACAGTGTTAGCAACAGAAGTGTGCATGGAGGTGGAGGATGATAGCACATGGTCAAGCTGGAAGACTGTATAGTAACAGTCTGAACAAGAAAGACGAGCCTAGATTATAAAGGTGACAGAAGTATAGAAGTCAGTATTTCTCAGGTGGAGAGTGTCAGGACTGTGATGTATCAGTAATCTATCACTGTGTAACAAATCAACCTGAAACTCTTGCTTGAAATAGTAAACATTTACTCCTGCTCCCGGAGCATGTGAGTCGCTGGGCTGAGACACCCTGATGGTGACTGGTGGGCGGCAGTATCTGCAGTGCTCAGCTGGGGGCTGACTGGTCTAGAATGGCCTCACTTACATGCCTGGCTGTCCTGTGATGCTGGCGATTGGGCCACACATTGGTCTTCAACCAGCAGGCTCGGCTGGGTTCATTCACAAGGCTGCAGTGTAATGTTTTCTTTTTTTTTTTTCCTTTTTTTTTGTGGTACCGGGGATTGAAGGCAGGGGTGTTCTAACTCCGCGCTATGCCCCCGGCCCTATTTTTTATACTTTATTTTGAAACCGTGCCTCACGAAGTTGCGGAGGCCTCACTAAGGGGAGAGAGAGAGAGACAGACAGGGAGAGAGAGAGAGAACGAGAGAGTTGAGGCTGGCCGTGAACCCAGATCCTCCGGTCTCCGCCTCCCAAAGTACTGGGATTATAAGCATACGCCACCACGCCCGGCTTCAGTGTAACGTTTTCAAGAGAAAGTGCAGAAACACCTAAGGCTTATGGTGGCACCGTGTTAATTACTGAAGCAGGTTACAGAAGCAGCCCAGATTCAGGGAAAAAGGAAATAGATTCTACCTCTTGTTGGAGGAGCAGCAGTGACATTGTAAAGGTTATTGATAGAGGGAGAGATGGAGAATTGGGGCCATCTTGGTATTGACTATACCACCTGGAGTCAGTAGACTGCCAGTATGACAGTCAGTAGCAACATGACTTAGTTGTGGAATCCTGAGAACTGGGAGCAGGCCCCATAGCCTGTGTTTTAACAGGGTATTCCAGTGCACATGGGTTTAATCATTACTGGGCTTGACCTGAAACCTATGGGACAAGCAGGGCGAGGCAGAGCGTCTCAGCATAGACTCTGCACAGCCATCTCCAGCTTTCACACTGACTGCAAACAAGTCCACGAGCCAGGGAACATGACATGAGAGGAAGGACTTAGACTTGCATTTTGGAGGACAGCATCTAATTATTACCTTCTGTCACAAAAGTATGTAGACCTAAGTAGCAGGTCTTCAAAAATGACTAAATGGTGATGAAAAGTCAATGAGAAAAATCAGGTAACCTGAGTCAGAATATTTGAATGTGGGGTGTAGACAGTCTCTATGTTAAATGGAGTCAGAGAAAGGAAATGTAGGTAGACGAACATACTTCCTGTAGTTTTATTTTTAAGTTTGTTATATGCCCCCATCAGCAGTTACACAGGTACAGGAGGTGTCTTTCCCAGAAAGAGAAAGAAGATAGGGCTTCGTTAAGTAATCAGGCTTCGTGTCTCTCAGAGACGGAAGTGCAGGAGACGTGTAGATGAGAGCGTCCTCTGATGGACTGGGGGTATGGAACAACTTTAAAGACTAGCATAGAGCTACAGAGGAAAGCTCTTGCATTTTGTGAATCTGAAGAAACTTATGGTAGATTTTCAAGACTGTTTCATTAGTAAAGAATATGTTTATTATTAGGCTAATGTAAGTACTTAATGTTAACTTTTCCTGCTTAAAATTAAATGATACTTAAGTATTTAGTAAAAGGAAAAAATTATCAGACATACTACCTTTAGAGATTTCAGAAAGTAATCTGATAGTAAGTGTTGATTTTTCATAACTTTAATCATATTCTTTTTAAAAAAAACTTTTTGTAAAAGTAACTCAGAAGAGAACATTATATTGAATAACAATAAAAATAAGTAAGAATTTTCTTCTACTTTTATTTGAAATAATTTTTATGTTTTGTCATCCTATCCTTAAAACTTACACTGAAGTTAAATTTTATTTTTACCTAAAAAAAGATTTTTATGCATCCCATCATAAAGCTTACTTGGTGAGGAGACAATATTTCTGAGGTAATTGTGAACCCAGGGGTTTTGTTTCCACCTCTGCCTAACTAGTTGTTTGGTTAGAAAAATTTGGCTTCTACTCTGAACATAGGAGTCAGTAATGCCAGACTGCTGTGAGGAAGAGGAGCCGGTTTGTTCTGAACTGTTCTCATCATCTCACCTTTCATCTGAGCAAAGTCATGGATTTTTTCCTCCTTTTCCCTTTCTCCTACAGATGTACTTTCAGAATGTTCTTTTCCTATTCACAGAAAGTCATAGAATTGTTACCCAGCTTGTCCTGGATGCACCTGGCCCACAGTGGCCTTATTTAGCACGCTCTATCACAGCCACTGCATTCCACTCCCAGCACTTCTCATCTTTTTATTTTATGGAATAGGAAACTTGTATTGTTAGAAGATTGTTTATTGAATAAATTTGCTGGGGTTATTACATAGCTTAAGAGGGGAAAAATAAGTTTGATTCTGACCGTGCAATATACTCAGATTCTAAACTAATTTAATGAAATCTAAAAATACATAAATAAATATTTTTTTAAAAGAAAAGAAAACATAAAAAGAAGAAATATAGATAGCTAATTGTTGATTTTTGGATACAGGGCTTTTTTATGTGTGTGTTGGGGGGTACTGGGGATTGAACTCAGAGGCATTCTACCTTCACACCCCCCACTTTTGGTGAGAATAGGAGCTCATTAGGTTGCTGAAAGTCTCTCTAAGCATATTGCTGAGGCTGGTCTCAAACCTGCAGTCCTCCTGTCTCAGCCTCCTAAGTACTGGGATTATTAGAGTATATCACCATGCCCAGCTGGATACAGGACTTTCTAATCAGAAAAAATAATGAAAACATAGAAGAAAAGAGTAATAGATTTTCTAATAAAACATTTGACAATATCATTAATATGTAAAAAATCTGTTCAGTGCAATAATTAACACTAACCCCTATTAGGAAAATGGAAAATAATTTGAACATATAATTCAAAAAAAGACTTATCAATGATCAGAGAATAATTTGCTATATATTAGCAGAGAGCTGCTTTTTTTTCATCTCCCCACATTTAAAATTGATAGTAATACAGGCATTTCTGTAAGTTACTGATAAGAATATAGATTGATATAACTTTTCTGGAAAGCACACTGGAAATACATAATCAAGAGGCTTACA
Source organism: Glis glis (assembly GCA_004027185.1). Taxonomy (NCBI): domain Eukaryota; kingdom Metazoa; phylum Chordata; class Mammalia; order Rodentia; family Gliridae; genus Glis; species Glis glis. Next base: position 32,052 of record PVJS01003370.1, read on the forward strand.
TGTAGTGATTCCTTGACTAAGAATGTAGCCTGAGGAAATAATAGAGCTATGGTCAAAAATTTGTATACCAGTTATTTATTTCATCATTAAATATAACAGTATTAATTTAACCCATTAAGCCCAAGTTTTCAGTTCTGCAAATATTTGAAGACAATTGACACATATGCATCAAAATGGGGTGAAAATTGTAATCTAGAGTTTATATATCCTTTGTGTATATTTTCATTTCATATTTTTATATATTTATATGGAAATATGTATTATCAAATGCTCTAATCATTTATCTATTACTTTTATAAAAAGAATAGAATGAAAAAGATAATATTTATTTCAAAAGTTACCATCAGTGGTACATTTGTTGCTCAGTTTAAGGTTTTTTTTTTTTTTTGTGATACTGGGGATTGAACCCAGGGGCGTTCTACCTCCGCGCTACACCCCGGCCCTATTTTTTATACTTTATTTTGAAACCGGTCTCACGAAGTTGCGGAGGGCCTCACTAAGTAGAAAGAAAGAGAGACGGAGAGAGAGAGAGAGAAAGAGAGAGAGCCGAGGCTGGCTACGAACCCGGATCCTCCGGTCTCTGCCTCCCAAAGTACTGGGATTACAAGTGTGCGCCACCACGCCCGGCTCAGTTTAAGTTTTTATAGGTGTCCCACATCTGGGATGGGATAATGGGACTTAATGGCTTAAGTAGACTAAATTTGCACTACAGTATAAACAAGGGTCAAATTAGTTATAGTTTAGTTGTAAAATGGGAATATGGCACATCTATTAAAAATAGCATTTTTGAAAAATGTAGTGGTATGAAAATAACAATTATTGAATAAAAAGTAAGGTACAAAATTGTATGTACCATGTGATCGGAATTTTATAAAATAAAAACTTAAACTTAATATTTTCCCATAGGAAAAAGAGTAAAAAATAATAATGAACTTTTACAAAATGTCTCACATGGCATGGTAGCTCATGCCTGAAATTCCAGTACTTGGGAGGCTGAGACAGGGGAATTGCAAGTTCAAAGCCAGCCTCAGCAACTTAGCGAGGCTCTCAGCAATTTAGACTCTGTTTCCAGATAAAAAATTAAAAGGGCTGGGTATGTAGCTCAGAAGTAGAATGTCCCTGGGTTCAATCCCCAGTACCACAAACAAACAAACAAACAAATAAACAAATAAATAAATAAAATGTCTCAATAGAATCTTAAAACAATTGCAAAATGTTTTAAGGAAAATGAAATTAATATTAAGAACTTGTAAAGCTAATTACTTTGCTATCATCTGTTTACTATATAATGTACTTCAGAAAGTCTCTTTAAGTTAGTTGTCTTGAAACTAGTCCCAATGCTGTTTAAAACATTCACTGAAAATAAAATTCTGTGGTCAAAAAAGTTTGGAAAACATTAATAAATCAGTTTCTGAATTCTAGAACTAATTAGAATCATCACTACACCATTGTCATTGTGGATCTTCAAGTGGGTTTAGTTCTCAATATTCCCTCTAATTTATTTGAATGTAGAACTTGTATGTATGTAAGTGTATGGGAGCAGGGAGAAGAGAAATGTGAGTTGTTTTGGCTGAAAGTGATTGCAGATGTGTTATTTTTCCTCTAAATACTTCGATGTTTATCTCCTAAAATTAAGGGACTTTCTGCTACTTATACTACCATTGTCACATCAAAGAATATTAACAGTAACTTTCTAATAACTTCTAATATTTCATCCAAGTACAAAATCCTTCAGTTTTCTCAGAAATGTCTTTTCTAGCTAATTTTTCAAGTTTCTGATGCTGTATTTGATTCTTTACTTTTTATATATAACCACACCCTAATTTTTGTTACAATTTCTTTTTTTTTTTCCTTCCGAAAGACCCATCTCATTGAATTGTCATTTTGTCTATTTTCTTCATGGTGGTTTTTAACTTGTTTCTCCGTTCCCTGTAGTTCCTATACTTTGGTACTTACCTTTAAGGACGTAATTTAACTCGGGTTAAACATGTTTATACAAATACCTCATTGATGTGCGTGCTCTTCATCTTGGGTAATATCCAGAGGTGCGCAGCATCAGGCCGCCACTAATAAGTGCTGACTTTGATCACTGGGGTCAGGTGGTGACTGACAGATCTCTCATTTGCAAAAGTACATTGTTTCCCCTTTGCTGTTAGCATGTCTTATCTGAGGCGGTACTGTATCACTCTATGAATATCCCAACAACCTTCTAACTAATGATTTTTGTAGTTTTTGATGATTTTGCAACACTTATCAGTTATTTCTTTGGGTTTTGTGTTTTTTGCCTACTTCTTTTTAAGTTTCTTTGTAGTAAAATGTGCTCCTTTGCCATGTACAGTTATGTGAAATTTGACAAAAATAATGAGTTACATATTCTCCCAAATCAAGGTACAGAGCAGCTGTATCACTCTAAAAATCTGTCTCAGCCACGTATGGATTGCATAAGCCTGTAATCCCATTAACTTGGGAGGCTGAGACAGGATGATTGCAGGTTAGAGGCCAGCTCTAGCAGCTTAGAGAGATCCTGTCTCAAATAGCAAAAAAAAAAAAAAAAAAAAAAAAAGGCGTAGGGGTGTAGCTGAGAGGTAGAATGCCCCTGGGTTCAATCCCTAATACAAAAAATTTTTTTTTTCTCTCACTTGTTCTTTGTGCCCCCCGCCCCATATCATCGACAGGCACTGGTCTTCTTTATCTCTAGAATGTCCTGCTTTTTCCATATGTCACATGGCAAAGCACATTTGTTATATGTTCTGGTGTCTTGATAATTTGTTCCTTTTCATGGTTGAATTGCATTCTATTGAATGGATATATCATGGGGTTTTGTTGTTGTTTTGTTTTTAATCTTTTCAACATTTGGTTTATTTCTTGGCTTGGGCATTTATGAATAAAACTGCTATAAAATTCACATACAGACATTTGTGTGAACATAAATTTTCACTTCTTGCTAGGTTATAAGTATATATTTAACTTTATAAGAAACTGCCAAACTGCTTTTCAAAGCAGCTGTTACCGTTTTTCATTCCCACCAGCAGTATCTGAGCGTCCAGCTGCTCCAGACCCTCCTCAGCACTCGGTGTTTTCAGGTGTTTTCTTTAGCCATTCTGATAGATCTATAATGGCGTCAGGTTGTAGTTTTCATTTGCATTTCTCTAATGGTAAATGGTATTTCTTCCCATGTGTTTATTTGCCACTTGGGTGTCATCTTTGCTGAAGTCTGTTTCATTATTTTGCCTAGTTTTTATTGGATTGTTTTTCATATTGAATTTTGAAAATTTTTTAAACGCAGGGGTGTTCTACCTCCACGCTATGCCCCCGGCCCTATTTTTTATGCTTTATTTTGAAACCGGGTCTCACGAAGTTGCGGAGGGCCTCACTAAGGGGGAGAGAGAGAGAGAGAGAGAGAGAGAAAGAGAAAGAGAGAGAGAGAGAGAGAGACAGGGAGAGAGAGCGAGAGCTGAGGCTGGCCGCGAACCCGGATCCTCCGGTCTCCGACTCCCAAAGTACTGGGATTACAAGTGTGTGCCACCACGCCCGGCTGAAAATTTTTTTATATTTTCTGGATACAAGTCCTTTATCAAATATATGATTTGCAAATATTTTCTCCTGGTCATTGGCTTGTCTTTCTCCTCTCTTAGCATTGTCTTTTGTGGCACAAAACATTGTAATTTGGATGAAGTATAATTTACCAATTTTTTAATAGATCGAACTTTTAGTTTTGTACCTAAGAATTTTCCCCTAATCCAAAACCATGAATATTTTGTCCACATTTTATTCTAGAAGTTTCATAGTTTTGCAGTTTACATTTAGATTTATAACCCACTTTGATTTTTTTGTATAGATGTGAGTCATAAATCAAAGTTCATGTTTATGCCTGTAGACTTCTAAGTATTTCAGTGCCATTTGTAGGAAATACCATCATTACTTCATTGAATTGCCTCTGTATCTTTGTCAAAAAACAATTGACTATATTTACATGAGTCTATTTCTGGGCTCTCTAATCTTTTCCATTGATCTATCCCTTTACCAATATTAGACTCTTTGATTTTTTTGGCTTTATAGTTAGTCCTAAAATCAGGCAGTGTGAATCTTTATTTTTATACGAAATTGCTTTGGTTACTTTAGTTCCTTTCCCTTGCTACATAAAATTTAGAAAAAGCTTGTTTAGATCTACTGAAAACCTTTCTAGAATTTTGATTCTCTAGATCAGTTGGGAAAGAATTGATATCTGCATGAGTTTTGCATCACATGAATACAGCATGTTTCTCCATTTATTTAGGACTTCTTTGGTTTCTGTGACCATTGTTTATAATTTTGATCATATACATCCTCCATATATTTTCTTAGATTTATACTTGAGCATTTAATATTTTTTGGAGGGGAAGGTGTACTATTATAAATGGTAATTAAGGTTTATTCACTATCTTTTAAAATGGTTATGTATTTTTTCTTCTTTAGTTCATCATAAAAAATTACCACCTGCCTAAGCTGTGGCTTCAGGTCCTGCTCTTGTGCCGCGACTTGGGTGCTGCTTCTTACTCACCTCTCCCTGTGGAATACTGCTGTGGTTTGCTGCTCTGCGCCTTGTAGCCAGTGGCTGGGGGCAGGTGGGGTTCTGATTAACCTTAAGTCTTGGGCACTCACTGAGTCCCTGGGTTTGGCCCAGGTGACCTGCTGGTGCCTAAAGGAAGCAGTGGTTCTTGCTCTTCTCCCGGGCATTCAAGGCTTTTGTTCTATGGGGCCATAGGAAGAAGGACCAGGTCAGCCTCTTATACCTTCCCAGCATGCAGTGACTGCACCAAGATTAAAATTGGAGACTTCTCTGGACTCTCACCAGCCTCTTTTATAAGACCAAGTGAAGTCCTGAGAAGAGCCCAAAAGTGAGTGTGAATTCCTTTATATTACAGTCTCCAGAGGTTCTGTATTCTCTTACACTCAGCTTTTACCAAACCCTCAACAGTTTGGGCTAAATCCTCACCGGTATCCCGCCGAGTCTGCCCAGGCCAGCAAGTGCTCTTGGAGCCTTTTAGATTAAGGTGTGGGAGGGTGCTCTCTCCGCCATGTCAGCTCTTTGATGGGTTCAGGGAATGTTATTAATTTGCAGATTTTCCAGCATTTATGTTGATTGTAAGGGTGGAAGTGATGCTCTTTCCAGCTTTCTAGATTCGGAGTGGAAGCTGGAGCATTCCTTGTCTTCATTAGGATTTGAATCTATGATTCCTTGCACATTTATTTTACTAACTACTACTCTTGCTACTACTGCTTCTTCTTATAACTAAAGAGCACCTTTCCCTCCTAAAGTGGGTAGAAATGATAGTTCCTTCTTAAAAGGCTGAGTAAATACTTAGTTATCTCTTTAATTCCTGATTTTCTTACTAAGGGGTATTAATGTGGTAGTTACCAATAATGCTGAGTTTTTCAAGGGCCAACTAAAAGAAATTCACTTAGTAGAAAGAATGCCATTCCTGCGCCTATTAGTTTCAGACTGTTCTTTAGTTAAACGTATTGTAAGGGTAAATTAAAGAATCAAGTTAGCAAATTTCTAACTTCAGAATTGGCTATTACCATATTTCTAATAGTACCTGGCCATAATTACAAGTCCTAAAGCTCATGCCAAGAATAATAATACCAAAGTAGCCTGTAGATGAGCTGGTGAAATCCCTATTTATTTCAAGGGCTTGCACATTTACTATTATTAACAGAAATCTTGTCTTGTTCTGTTGGCAATCTGAGCTCTTATAAACAAGTCCAAGAGGCAGCTGATACCATAATAATAGAAAAATTCTGGAAGAGAGCCATCTCTTTCTTTGAGTCAAAAGGCAGATGCCAACTAGGAACATTAGCTCATCGCATCTTTTCTTGTCCCCCTCCCCCACTTCCCTCCATGCATAATTTGTGCCCCTCACCCTCTCCCCTTCTCTCTTTAATAGCCCGCCACCAAGTTCAGCTGGCGCTGGGTACAAAGCCCTGTCCTTTTCAACTTCTGCCTGCCAGCCTGGAGCATGTGTACTGGTTAAAGCTGGAAATCTTTGCTGACATGTGGAATAACGTGTGCTTCTCCTCTTAGACTCTTCTGAAAGACAAATGGCCACAGTCGCACTTTGGCTGTCTTGTGAAAATCAGGCAGAGCTGTCACCCCACCCTGCCCTGTGCAGTTGGGGGTGCTGGCTAGCCATATGTGACTCTGTGGGAGAATATACTACAAAGGTCTTGGCTTGAGAGTGAAAACGATTGCTTCTTTGTTTCTTAGTCTTTGGGCATAAAATTACCAGGGAAGCCATGTTGAAAAAATGCTTAGGTTCTGAGTTAATAGCACTTTTGCTGTTAACAGATCATTTGATGATATCTTTGAGTCTGTTTTATAAGCATCATACATTCATAGGGATAAATTAAGGTATGTTTTACGTTTTTAAAAAAGGGTTTGTTTTCACTAAGTTATACTTTTTTTTAACTGAAGCAACATAAAGGTATGTTAAGCATTGGTCTTGTTGCTTATTTTATGGAAATTTTTGAAAAAATGAAAAAAAATTATATTCAGTTCTTTAAATCTCTGATGGTATGGGACAAAGAGTAAAGGATGGGAACTTTAGTGGCCTGAGCGTCAGTCCTGGTGTAGACATGAACTAACCTTATTTGAGGTGTGAGTCACTGAATCCGATCGGATCTCCATTTTGTTATTAGTTGTTTATGATGAAGGAGTTGAATCACGTTCAGTCCCGAATCCCTTCCAGTTCCAGTGTTCCATGGTGATGAACTGTGTGGAATGAGGGCAGGGCATAGCTAGGAAGAGAAGGGGTGTTGGGAAATGCCGGGAGTCTGCTGAGTGTCTGACACATAGGCCTGAGAGCTTGCACAGGAAAGCCCACACTGCGGCTCAGAGCGGCTGCAGTGCGGCCAGCGCGTGCAGTCGGGCGGTCTCTCACTCCACTTCGTTACTATTTGAGCCTTGATTGGCCAGTGCAGGCGCGTGCAGTTGGCGGTTTGTATCACATGCAGATTTTCACTGCTGCCTTGCTTGGCTTGCTTAGCAGGAACATTGCAGCCGGGACAGAGACGTACTGCTAATTCTGTGTGACCACTTAGCTTTGCTTTTTTTCTTTTTAAAGTAATTTGGTGTGTTTTCCCCCAGGAAAACTTTCTACATAATAAAAAAGGTACCATCTGCCAGATTGTCTAAAAACAATTTCAATGCGGAACAACACTTGGCTTAGATTACTGGTTCGTACTTGCTACTGTATATGTGAGAGGTATTCATGTCAGTGGATAAAGTTTGATATTCAGTACTGTCTAGAAGTGAAATGGTACATATAAAGAAGTATAAGTACTATGTATAATTTCAGATCTGTCAGACAACATGTGAATATTCCAGCCAAGAAGAAAAATGGGCAAATATTCTATTTAGGTTCCTACTGGGAAGTAGCAGGTTTCTGTTTAGGTTCCATATTTTAAAATATTAACTATAGCTCAGCCATTGCTTAAAAGAGAGAGCTGGGTGTGGTGGCATACACTTGTAATCCTAATACTTGGGAGGCTGAGACAAGAGGATCAAAGGTTCAAGACCTCAACTTACTGAGTCTCTCAGCAACATAGCAAGACTCTGTTTCAGAATAAAATAGGGCTGCAGGTGTAGCTCAGAAGTAGAATGCCCCTGAGTTCAATCCCTACTACCAAGAGAGAGAAAAAAAAAATTCAAACAATCTAAAAATGTTTAGAAATTGACATTAATAGTTATATACAAATTGCTTTATAATTTTTTATTTATATAACCACCACAATCACCATTTATTGAAAGGCATGACTCATATGCTAATAAGTACATTTAACAATAAAAATATAAACAAAATTAATGTAATTTTGTCTACCTATGTCCCCCCTTACACACAGAGAGACTACTTTTTGGGCCACCTAATATTAATGTTTTCAGAAATACTATCTTTTTTTTTTTTTTTGCGGTACCGGGGATTGAACCCAGGGGCGTTCTACCTCTGCGCTACACCCCCGGCCCTATTTTTTATACTTTATTTTGAAACCGGGTCTCACGAAGTTGCGGAGGGCCTCACTAGGTAGAGAGAGAGAGAGAGAGAGAGAGAGAGCTGAGGCTGACCGCGAACCCGGATCCTCCGGTCTCCGCCTCCCAAAGTACTGGGATTACAAGCGTGTGCCACCACGCCCGGCTTCAGAAATATTATCTTAACACACTCATTCTGTAACTCAGCAGATCCTTATTTGAGCCTTTCATATATATCAGCATTGTAAGCTGTTAAGCATTGCAGGCTACAGAAGTGAATAAATCTTGTTCTTTACTATCAAGTTAAAAATGCTCCCTTTTTTCTTTTTTGGTGAAGAGCAGGAGATCAGGAAAGAGATAGAATAGCTTTGACTTCAAGAGTGTCGACCTTCTCCACTTCAGCAGTCCCGAGCCCCTCATGTGAGAACTTGCAGAATATGAAGTTTATTCATAGGATGGCTTGGATACTCAAGTTATTTATACAACTTTGAATCTTCGAAGCTACTGATATGTACATGTATATTGTTTCGTAAGACCAAGACTAGTTGGAGAAAAACACTACTATAGGCCTAATTCAGAAATTTTCGTTTCTATAAAAATGTACTAATTTGGAAAAGAGATCTCAGAGAGTGTGTTACAATTGCCATGGGTCTTACATTCTCATTGGTCAAAGTTTTTATTTTTATGTATCTGTACTAAAAAAAAAAAAACACACACACCAGGTGTGGTGGCGCACGCTTGTAATCCCAATACTTGGGAGGCGGAGACCAGAGGATCCGGGTTTGCGGCCAGCCTCAGCTACGTAGTGAGGCCCTCCGCAACTTCGCGAGACCCGGTTTCAAAGTAAAGGATAAAATATAGGGCCAGGGGTATGCCCCTGGGTTCAATTCCCGGTACCGCAAAAAAAAAAAAAAAAACACACACACACACACAGCAAAATGGTACCCCTTTTTTTTTTTCTTGAGATGAAGGCCCCAGACTTTGTTTTATAAGCTCAATAGTTGATATTTCAATGAATAAAATTGTATTATTATTTGCCAGGTATGGTAGCATGCACCTGTAATCCCAGTACTTGGGGGCTAAGACAGGAGAATCACAGGTTTGAGGCCAGCCTCAGCAACCTAGTGAGACCCTGTTTCAAAATAAAAAATAAAAAGGGCTTGGGGTATAGTTCAAAGGTAGAATGCTCCCGGATATTATATTTTGATACAGGTTTTCTAATTCCTTCCTAAGCATTGTAAGTACATGTCAAAAGTGTATATAACACTTTTAAAGGCTGTGTTTTAACATTTTATCTTCAACTTGAGTTGTAGTCTCATTTTAGTGTTCATAAAGAACCTATTAAGCATATAACTACTGTTTAAGTCTTGGGGGAAACCATATTAGAATTACTGTGACCCTTTGCTGAGCTCATTTATAAACATGTATTATGACATCACTCTGTACCCTGCAATTATATATGATCATACTTTATCACAAAATTTAAAAATAAAAAAATAAAATTATTTGTTGTAAAATAGATAATGGAGAACAAGATAGGTGGCACCATTTTAAAGTAGAAGTGTAATATTCTAGAACTGAAACTGACCTTAGAGGCCATCCTATATAATAAGTTAAATTTAAACAATGAGAAAACGTACTCAGTACTTTGCAGTATGTGTGGCCACTCTAGACAAGTCTTCACTAAATCCACAGGACTGCACCCCTCATCTAGAGAGCAGTGGCGTTTTCTTGCTTTTGTCCTCCCCTGTTGTGGTTCAGATGTGGTTTGTTCCTGCCAGAACTCATGTTGATATTTGATTCCCAGTGTAGCACAAGTGAGCAGCAGGGGCCTTTTAGAGGCTATTCAGTCATTCAGAGGGATCACGGCCCTTCTGTGGAACTGGAGTAGTTACTTAGAGAGTGGGCTGTTACAAAGCAAGGGTACCTTTGTGTTTGGAATCGCCTGTGCGCACCTGCTTGCCCTTCCGCTCTCCACCATGAGATGGAACATCCTGAGCCCCTGCTGGTGCCACGCTCATGGGCTTCCCGGCCTCCAGAGCAGTGAGCCCAAATCAACCTCTTTCATTTATTAATTCCCAGCCTCAGGTATTCTATTATAGCAACAAAAAACAAACTTAAGATACCTGTCCAGATATGTTTGGCAAAGTTCTTTTGTTTGATTTCCTTACAATGATTTAAATATTGTGAAACAAGCCAGGCGTAGTGGTTCACGCCTGTAATTCCAGTACTTGGGAGGCTGAGACAGGAGGATCACAGGTTCGAGGCCAGCCTCAGCAACATAGCAAGGCCCTCAGCAACTTAGCAAGACCCTATTTCAAAATAAAAAATTAAATAGGGCTGGAGGTGTAGCTCAGAGACAGAATGCCCCTGGATTTAATCTCCAGTACCACCAAAATAATTATCTTGGGAAGGAATGCCCTCCTTATATGAGAAACAGGCCGCTCAGGCCCCTCACAGAACATTTACCCCTACCCCAAGTGCTTAGTGTCATAAGTTTTCTACTGGGCTGTCATTTATTTTTATTAAAATAATATATTTTATAATAATTTGAAAATACAAGGTTTTTTGCTTATGTTTGCTTTTGTTGTTTGAGATAGGGTCTTATTATATTGCTCAAGCTGATCTGAAACTTCTGGTTTTGAGTTATTCTCCTACCTCAGCCTCTCAAATGCTGGGATTATGGAAGTGTGCCATCAGGCAAGGCCTTAAAAAATACTGTTTTTAATATAGATATATTAGTAACATTTAAATTAAGGATATTTGCTTAATTTAAATAGGACTCAACTTTCTAGGTATGGTGGTGCAAGCCTATAATCCCAGAGACTCGGGAGGCTGAGGCAGGAAGTTCACTAGCTGGAGGCCAGCCTGGACAACTTAACAAGACCCTTTCTCAAAATAAAATAAAAAGGGCTGAGGATGTAGCTCAGTGGTAGAGTATACCTGGTTTCAATCCCAGTACAGCCAAAAGAAAAATAGAATTCAACTTGTCTTTAGTAGTTTTCCTTTTAGAAAAGAAGTGATTCATAACAAAAAAGGAATAAATGTGCTCGCATCAAGTCTGCCTTAAGACATCAGAATGTTTTGTTGAGCTGTCGCACATCATTCTAGTTACTTGTTAATAGCAGTTATTCACATGAGGATGTTCACTGCCGTCTGCTCTACCTCTTTTGAGCAGTCTCTGTCGTGGTTGTACATGCTGGCCCATCTATTTTATTGTGTTGTGTTGCTAGAGAGAAAAACCAAGAAATTATATGTTGGTTTCCATTTATTACAGAACCACACTAGCTTTCCAAGAGGTCTAGTTTCATCACATGGCAGTTCTCCAAGGATTCAGAACTATTTGTGATTCTGTTATCCTTCCTTATGGAGAGCCAGATGTGAGCGTCGTGCATAATATGTATTTATGTATCTTCATCAATCTCAATTAGAGGGCCGAAGATCTTCCTCTGTGTTATTTCATCCTCATCTGTGTTATTTAAATCCACTTTTGTTGTACCCAAATTGCACAGTTATTAAGATTACTATAAATATTAAGCTAATTAAAATTACATTGTAATCATTTGCTTTGGGAAATTGCAAATGGCCTAATCATGCATTGATAGGAGACAAATTAAATAAATCATCATATAGAATAATACTGAGCCATTAAAAAGACAAAGAAGCAAGTTCATAGTGTGTCAAATGAGAAGCAAGGTACAAGCAGTGTTCCTAGTAGAAACTCATTTGTTTTTGTCTGACTTAGTAAACATACTGTTAAAAAGGTTGAAATAATATTTAAGAAAATGCCAATTATCTTCTAAGGAATAAGATTATGGTGACTTATGTTTTCTTCTTTGACTTAACTCTAGTTCTGAAATTCCTGCAAAATCATGTAGAATATTTATAAAGAGAAAAGTGTTAATAAAATTAACTGTGTATTGCCAAAATATTAAATATGAATTTTCTCTGCTCCCCGTGATTCCATCCCATCTGAGGCATCAAGTTGTGCTTTGTAGCGCAGCGCAGGAAAAACTACGCCTTGTCCACCTGATGCATTTACTGGCAGCCTAAGCAGGATGCTCGCGGCCGGGCACTGATGAGGGAGACTGAGCAGAGCCTAGAGCCCCCACACCAGGACCTCTCCGCGGTTGCTTAGTACTTTGCTTTTTGCACAGTCCCTTCCTTAATTTCTCATCTCTACTCCAACCCTCCAGGCTAAAGTTACTAACTGCTCCTGTGCCTGGAAGCTAGATTTCCCTAGTTACTACAGTGATTTCTTCCTTCTCTCTCCTACCGCTTCCTCTTCCTTTTCCTTTATTTTTATTAGTAAAATGCACAGATCGAAGGCATACACCTCAATGAATTTCTACGTATGTGTGCAACCATGTAATCATAACCCCAACCAAGGGTGAACTCCCTCCTGGCTTCTGTCACTGTGGGTTAATTTCACTTGTTCATGCTACTCAGTACCATTATTCATCAGGGAAATGCAAAAATTAACATTAGAATGGCCAAAATTTTAAAAGACAGATAATACCAACTCACCGATGAGGATGTGAGGAAACCGGAACTCTGCTGCCAAGGGAGTGTAAAGGGTAAAGCTAGCTTGAAAACTGGCAGTTTCTAATAGAGTTAAATAGTGCCTGCATTGTGATCCAGCAACCTCACTTCTAGATATCTACCTAGAAGACATGAAAATGTAGGTCCACACAAAGAATGTTCACTGGAACTTTAATCATAATTGCCCCAGACTGGGAAATCATGGTGACTTCTTTTTGAGGGTTGTGGGACACACTGGATTTTATCTTAATTTTAGGTTGCTTTACCATACCACCTAGGAACCCTGGCACCGGGGAGTTCCATTTACCTTACAGTATACAAAATTGAAAGCTTCGTAAGTTTTATTGAATGCAGACTTTTCATACCTGTTCCAGTTAGTCTCAGTGAAAGGTTGTGTGGGGTGCTTGGAACTCAGGGCTGTGCTTCCAGGGGGAGGAGTCTGGTGCACTTCCTGTGGAAGAGCATTTTTGTATTGTAAAATACAGTTTTGCATTACTAGAAACCAATATGAGTTGACTCTTGAATCACTGCATTCAGGATTCTTTACAAATCAAGCTGAAACAGTTTTTAATTTTCAGCTCAGTGAGACTAAAAGGAAACCATTTGCTTCTGGCCAGTGCGATGCTGAAGTAAAATAAAGTATAACTAGCCCGTGGACATTAAGGGAGATAAAGTGTTTAATAAGTGTCTTTGAGAAGAAGCGATGTCTGTGTAGAGCACCTGCTGTCTTCATTTATCTTTAAATAAATGCGTCTCGGGGGGTAGCAGGGCTGTGTTGTGACAAAGATAAATTATAAAACTCAAAGAATCCACTATTTATAGAGAATGTGTTTGCCCTGACTTAGATCATGCAGGCCCAGGGAGGCCCATTCTGAGTGCAGCTTTGAGATTATGACCTGCGTTAGGTTATGACATGTGTCCTACCCCTTGGGAGCCCCGTCTATTTGCTCATGGCTATTTTAATGTTATGTAATATATTAGATATGTAATATAGCATGTTAACAGAGCATGTGGACAGTGCTTCTTGGTATGTTGGCTTAGATGTTTCATGGGGTTCTGAATTTCCTTGTGTGCTTTGAGGAAGGGACCTGAGTGGCCATTGAGCACAACCTGCATTTGCAGCAGGGACAGGGCTGGGCGGATGTGAAGGACCACTTACGAAAGCTGTCCTCCCAGTGCCTTTTCAGTCGGAGGCATCTAACCAAGAATGAGTTCCATAAGCAATGGCTGTAAAAAAAACAAAACTCTGCGGCTCCAGAAAATAATATTTAATCAGCAGTGTGGTTCATCATATTAGCCTCAGGAAGAAACAGCTCACCACCAAATTCTACTCTATCATAGATAGGATTTTAAAAAACAAAATCAAAACATCTGTTTCTTAGCTATATGAACCCAATGCTTTGTCCCCTAAAGAGGCAGAAGTCATACAGTCGCTATGCACAGTTTCTCAGACCTTGACACCCGACATGCGGACGTTGTCAGAGTTAATGAGCAGTTAGGACATTCTTCCCTATCAATTAACAAGCAGAGTATGGAGACCCAGAGAACACTGTTCTTAAAAATGCCAAGACTTGTATTTTCTAAATCTTTTTCTGCCCTATACATTTACATGAATAGACAGCTACTTAATTTTGAAAAAGTAAAATAGAAATTGTACCTACAGCAAACAGAAGAAAAAAGTACACAAATGAGATATCATTTACTCTAGACTCAGAATTCATGGATTTTTTTCCTCCTGAGTGGCCATGGTGACATCCTCACATCCATCACTCTATTTCTCTTAAATATCAACAGACAAGCCAGGTGAGGTGGTACACACCTGTAAGCCCAGTACTTGGGAGGCTAAGATAGGAGGTTCGAAGGTTCAAGGATAGCCTGAGCAACATAGTGAGACTCTCAGCAACCTAGTGAGAACCTGTTTCAAAATAAAAAGTAAAATAGAACTGAGGGTGTAGCTCAGAGGTAGAATGCCCCTGGGTTGAATCCCTAGTACAAACAAACAAAAAAACGCTTTTTTTTTTTTTGCAGTACTGGGGATTGAACCCAGGGGCATTCTACCTCCATGCTACACCCCCGGCCCTATTTTTTTTTTATACTTTATTTTGAAACCAGGTCTCACGAAGTTGCGGAGGGCCTCACTAAGTAGAGAGAGAATGAGAGAGAGATAGGGAGAGAGAGAGAGAGAGCGAGAGAGCCGAGGCTGGCCGCGAACCTGGATTCTCCGGTCTCCACCTCCCAAAGTACTGGGATTACAAGCGTGTGCCACCACACCCGGCCAAAAAAAACCTTTTAATTAATATCTCCCCAGCCCGTGGCTCCTAGGAACTACCATTCTATTCTCTGCTTCTATGAGTTTAATTTTTTAGATTCCACACATAAGTGAGATCATAGGGTATTTGTCTTTCTATGCTTGGCTTATTTCACTTAGCGTAGTATCCTCCAAGTTCTTACATGTTGTTGCAAATGACAGGATTTTCTTCCTTTTAAGGCTGAGTGGTAGTCCATTGTGTACACATACTACATTTTTTTAACCCATGCATGAGTTGATGGACACTTAGATTGATTCTGTATTTTGGCTATTATGAATAATGCCACAATCAGTGGGGGTATAGCTATCCCTCTGACATACTGATTTTAATTTCTTTAGCTATATTCCCAATAGTGGAATTGCTGGTCATATGCTACTTCTAATTTTTTAAGGAACATCCATACCATTTTGCATAATGATTTCACTAATTTACACTAACAATGTAGAGGGTTCATTTTTCTTCACTTTGTCTGCAACACTTTTGCCTTTTGATAATTGCCATTCTAATAGGTGTGAAGTGATACCTCATTGTGGCTTTAGTTTGCATTTTCATGATGTTGAACATTTTTTCATCTACTTGTTGGCCATTTGTATGTCTTCTTTTGAGAGATGTCTGTTCAGGTCCTTTGCCCATTTTTCAATTAGGTTATTTGTTTTCTCTCTCTCTCTCTCTCTCTTTCTCTCTCTCTCTCTCCTCCCTCTCTCCCTCCTTCCCTTCCTCCCTTCCTCCCTTCCTTTTTTTCTTTCTCTTTTTCAAACAGCATCTCACTAAGTTGTTGAAGCCAATCTCAAACCTTCCAACTACTGGAATTACAGACATTCATCACCTTGCCGTGCAAGAGTTGTTTTCTTGCTACTCAGTTCCTATATATTTTTGAATGTCAACTTCTTATCAGATACATGGTTTGTGGATATCTTTTCCCATTCTGTAGTTATCTTCTCATTCTTTATTTTCTTTGATAATTATAAAGTTCTTGGTTCCATTTAATCCCATTTGTCTGTTTCACTTTTGTTGCCTATGTTTTGGGGTCTTATCCAAAAACATTGCTCAGACCATTGTCATGGAGCTTTTCCCCTCTACTTTTCTTCTAGCAGTTTGCAGTTTCAGGTCCTGTATTTTCTTCAATCTATTTTAAGTTTATTTTTGTATGGGGTGAGATAAAGGTTTAATATTTTTCTTCATATGGATAATCTAACACCCTCATTTTAACTTAATTTTATTTTTAAAACTCTTATCTCTAAATATTATCACATTTGTAGGGGACCTGGTTGTTAGGGCTTCAAGATATGGATTTTGTGGGGATGCAATTCAACCCATAACAATCACATAATTAACAGTACTAATAATAGAATTATTAGTATTCTACTAAATGCTACTAATACTTTATTAGTTAACTAATACTTTTTGTATTCTACTCATTCCTACTGATATAAAATCAGAAAATTTAGTGAATTAGAACTTTTTTTGTAAAATATTTATGACAGTGTTTCAAATTAATTTTTAACTAGTAGTTATTATTATCTTCTCGGTCAACTTTAAACTTTTTATGAGAATATCTTATTTGAGTCTTTTCATGTTTGAGCCTTTTTAAGGTCTTTAATAGATACCTGGTTTAAGTCAGGAAATAGGAAATTTCAAAATGTTTTCCAACCTACAGATAACATTTAGCTAACTGTAGATATACTCTTCTAAGTTAATGGAAAGGTAGAATTTAAAAATGATATTAAGAAGTCAAGGAGAGTGGACTTTTACTGCTGATGGAGCTTGCTCACATCAAGGACTACATGTATTCGCAAGTGTTATGGCCTCACTTGACTTCTGAGCAAAAGAGACAGGTGGACCAAAGGACCGCCTTTGTTGTCCAGTGAGTTCCAGTGAATGGATGGAGACTGAGTGCATAGCTCAAGGGTAGAGTTTGCTATGATTTGGGTAACTAGATGAGATGTTTTTCTCAGAAATGCTGATGGTTGTCAACTCTGGCTGCCCGTTAGAGTCATTTGGACAGCTTGTTAAAATCACCGATGCCCTGGCCCAGAGTACATCAGAATCCTAGTGGGGAGGGCTGCGGGGAGGGGTGCGGGTTCTGCACTGCTTTTGCTTCATGTGCTCCCCAGGGGAACCCAGCAGGTCTTTCTCTGCTGTTAGGAGCAGAGGATCCTTGAGGATCCAGGCAGGCAGTTCTCATTACCTCTGCATCTCTTAAGAAGCTCTTAAAAAGCTCTAGAAGGAGAGAGGTAAGTACTTGTTTCTTTTTTTTTTTTTTCATTAAGTTGGAGGTATGCACTTCAACACTTACCTGGATGTCCTGATGTCTTTATATATAATCTAAAAATACATGGAAAACCCATGTTGTGCCAGGTACAAGCAAGGAAGCCTCCCAACCCCCTTCCCATGTAAAGATAAAGACCAGATTCTCTTCCCAGGGAACTTCAGGAAGTGGAAGAAAGAGAAGGGAATGGAGAGAGAGAACTAGCAAGGCATCAAGAAAAATAGCTTTTATCTGGATTAAATGAATACTAACCAAAGAGAAGGAGGCTGGTGGTGGGGAATGTTTAAGGACAAGGTGGATGGATGGAAGGAAAGTGGTAGATGGTTTCCTAATATGTCTCCATGATGAAAAAAGAAGCCATTAAGGCCAGCTTTCAGCACATTCCAGTTCTTACAATTAAGAAAATGTAAAATAGCATGTTTTTGCGTATTCCATTCTCCTGGCTTAAGTCTTCACTTACGAGGAATGTTAACATAATGCAATGAATTTTAATGGTTATTGCTTGTAGTGCCATTTTTTAAAAAATTGCCTTTTAACATGTTTCTTATTAGAAAGGAATTATTTTTTTCAGGCCTTTTTGTGGTTAGGAATGTTGCAACTCATGAGGGCACCAATTAGAGACAGTTTAACCTGACAGCACGGCTGCTCCATTTAAGGAAAGCTCAGCTGACACTTCTAGAAACTGGGAAGAAATGTTAATCTAGGAGCTGTGTGGCAACAGCTGGGCCCGGTAGGCATTAGTTCACATTAGTATCGTCATCCCTGCCTTAGCACCCTGCACCCTAGAAGAGAGGTTGTTACGGGCATAGAGCCGCATGGCCTACCAGCCCTAAGTGTGTCCTGGAACCGCTTCATTAGACCCCCATCCAGGGCTCTTTCCACCATATCACTTGTAGGAGTCCATTTTCTGTTGCCAGTAACATAATACCACAGACCGAGTGAGTTATAAAGAAAAGAGAATCGTTTTAGCTCATGGTCCTAGAGGTGCAAGGCCAAGGGGCCGCATCTGGTGATGGCTTTCCTGCTAGCAGAGTCCGGAGGAAGTGCAGGGTGTCACATGACAAGAGACAGAGAGCTCACCTTCCTGAGTGCTTTCTTATAAAGCCACCAGGATTCAATCATGGGTGAACTCCTTAATGACCTTATCTAATCCTAATCATCTCTCAGAGGCCCCACCTCTGAACACCATAATTAGATGGTTTCAGCCCTCTTAGTGCCTCACAATGTCAGTCCATGAAGCCTTGGGGGACACACTCAAACCATATCCAACCATAATGCCACCTACATTCATTTTACCCATAATATGCAATAAAAAATAAACTGAGTTCTTCAGGAAGCAGTGATGCCCATTCTGACCACTGAATACTCCCCAGACAAGCTGAGGATTGTCAGAGCCTTACCCACGAGGTGCTGGCGAGTCTTAGTATCTGCGTGTGTGAGAAATATCTAGCGAGCAACTACCATAGAGATGACAAGATCTACACTTCAAAATAAGCTCTAATGGGTTCCAGGAATCATCTTGTGATTTACCTTTCTCCTCATCTGTGCTTTTTCTCTCCCTACTTAGATCATTTGCTGAAAATTTTCTTTTTACTTCCATTTCAACCAATTTTGGAAGATTTCTCCCAAAAGATAATCATGGTAGTGAATGCTTAATATGTACTAGACATAGCAAGAATATCTCATGGATGTTTTGTTTGTTTTCTTTCTCCAAGAACTCATGAAGTAAGGTACAGTTGAGTCGTAGAAGAAACTCAGTGGGTGACGTAGTTGAGGTGGGAGTGCAGGCCTAACCCCAAAGCCCGTAGTCACTCTGCATATCACGATTCGCCGTGTTTCCACCCCGTCCCAGATGATGACGGTGATTATGAAAAACAATACGAGCTGCTGCGCTCCTCGTGCTAGGCCCTGGTCCATGCACTTTCCACTTATTAACTCTTGTAAGTCTCAGCACAACCTTTCACAAGTTCTGTTGCTCTCCCCATTTTTCAGAAGAGAAAACAAGAGGCTCAGTATCTTGTCCACTTATCCAAGTTCATGTAGAGATAAAATTGGTATTCATACCAGTTCTCAGTCCCCCAGCAGTCTTTCCCGTCTACACTTCAGTAGTTCTTGCAGTTTATTTTTTAGCCTGTTTTGGACTCATCAGAGAAGACATAGGAACTCCCTCTGTTCAACTTAGACTCTTCCAGTTTTCCAGTAACTTGCAAGATGATTTCCATACCCCTGCTGCAGTCCTTCTGAAACAGTGATATATTGGGTACTTCATCCCAAAGCAGAACTGAGACGAATGCCTAAGCCAGGAAGAACAAATAGCGAATTCATTAACTAGGAATCTATTTACAGTCAATTCCCAAGGCTTGTTGTGCAGTCAGTGCTTCTACATCATTTAGAGTTGCTAATAAATGAGTCTTTGCATTTTTCCAAGTGTCTTGATATTTACAAGTCTCATATTTTACCATAGGAAGTAGCTTCAACAAGCATATTCATGTGTTGACAGTTCTAATTAATACACATAATTAGCCCTGACAGTAGAAGTGTGAAGAGAAGACCCATTCATAAATTTGCTAATTATGTTACTCTGCTAGAATTTAATCGCAGTCTGGTCTTTAATCTATATAATCTAATTTCTATATATGGGCAAAAAGCCATCTTACTAAATTCTTCAGACTTTCACATTTACTTCTGGTAAAGGAATTTTATCAAAATTAATTTGTGGTTGGAATTTAATTTTCCACTATTCAGGCACTGGTGAAAATCAGAGATGATCTTTCTGGAGAGAAATAAATAAGGGAATAGGAAGCCAGGCAAGGGAGAAAGAAGGGACAAGGCAGCATCAAGCGTATACCGTGCACCTACCTAAAGCTGTACTTTCTGCGTACTTATTTTGGTGCCTTTTCTAAACACTAAACTAGTTTATTTCGTCTGTTGGTAGGTTTATGGTACAGGAAACGAAGATGGTTGGTTACCCTGATCCTGATTTGAGCCCTCTTCTCTGGTGTGAACAGCCTACTTTTTCAAGTGCTTTTGTTCTAGAGCAGGCTCTCCACCTTAGCACCATTGACACCTGGGGCTGGGTAATTTCTGGTGGGGATGGAGTGAGTGCGGCTGTCCGTGCCTTGTTGGATGTGGTAAAACATCCCTGGCCGCTTCCCAGCAGGTGCCAGTGCATCTGCTCATCCAGTTGTGACAGCCAAAAATGTCTCCAGACATTGATAGTTGTCTTTTGGGGAGCAAAATCACCCCCTGGTTGAGAATCATTGTGCAGGAAAATAACTGAAGATAAAGAATCAGATAAAACTTGTATAGGACACTTACATAGAATCAGCTAGAGCAAAATTAATGAAGTACCTTTTCCTGAAATCATTTAGCAGGCATCATTTAGAAGTAATTAAGTGATACAAAATCCACATTTAGGATGATATCCCCTGAATTGTAATACTGCCTTCCTACTTTTTAAGTATCAAAGGCCTCTGATCCTCTTTGACATTAAGTAGAGTTGTGCTTGATAGTAGAGTAGGTATATCTAAAACCCCTTTGCTTCTCAGGTTAGATACACTGGACTCTTGGCATTCATGGATTTAATATTTGAGGTTTCAACTACAATTAGGTGATGCCAGAATTCTGAATAATCAACTGTAAGTGTTCCTTCCCAACTCATTGATTCCTTCCTTTCTTGACTTGATTTTCTGACTACCCTGCTTAGATTTCTGGTCCCTTGGTTCGTTTTCTATCTGGAAAATCCCCAGGCTTGGGTGAGCCTGGATACAAGGCTTCTTGGGCCCTGTGTCTGGCAGCTGACTAGACAACATGACCCAACAGAGCAGACTGAGCCTGTTTTAAATGTACATCAACATCTCAACCATCCTAGACTTCTTAAGGAAAAGAAATCCTCTTGAAGGTAATGGCTTGAACCTCCCATCATGAAAACTACAAACTTACCTACACTGTACCCACCCCCATACTCAGTTCTTCCTTCCTGACACCTGGGCAGGGAGGTCTCCTTCCTCTTCTCAAAAACTAATCTAGCCAGGCGTGGTGGTACGTGCTTGTAATCTCAGTACTTAGGAGGCTGAGACAGGAGTATTGCAGGTTCGAGGACAGCTTCAGCAAGTAGTCTCATCAACCTGGTGAGACCCTCTTTCAAAAAAATAGGGCTGGGGGGTGTAGCTTGGCGTTAGAATACCCCTGGGCTCGATCCCCAGTACCAAAAACAGAAAACAAATCTCTCGCCTGTTCCATTCTCTCAGAAAAATATTTTATTATTATCGCTTTTTCCTTGTGTCTTGAGAGGGGGGGAGAGAGAGAGAGAGAGACAGAGAAAGGCTGAAACCACAACTGCTTTTCAGTTACCACCTTTTCCTTTCCATTTACATTCATGCTTCTCCAGAGAACTATCTCTTGTGTGTGGGGAGGAGGGATATTGGGGAGTGAACCCAGGGGCGTTCTACCTCCAAGCTACACCCCCAGCCCATTTCATTTTTTGTTTTGAAACAGGGTCTTACTGGGTTGCTGAGCATCTCATTCAGTTTTGGAGACTGACTTTGAACCTACTATCCTGTCTCAGCCTCCCTAGTACTGGGATTACAGGCATGCGCCACCACGCCTGGCTAAGAGCTGTCTTACTATCTTTGCTCCTTCAATGCTGAACCTTGCCTCCACTCCATCAGCTGTGTCGCTGCCCCCATTACTCTATGGAACAGGTCTAGCTAAGTTACCCTGTGCCCTCAGAGTCGCCAAGACCTGGGGTCTCTCTTCTTCCTCAGATTTACCTGACGGGGTTCAGTACTCCTTGGCACCTCGCCTTTTTCCTGTCTTCCTGAGGCCACGCTCTCCTGGCCACCTGCTACTGCTCTGGCCTCTTCCTTGTTCTGTTTTGCAGGCTCACCTCCTGTGACCTGTGAACACCGGCTCTCCTAATGACTGAATTCTAGCCCCTTTTCTTCCCCCAACACTTTAGCTACTGTTTATATGCTAGCAACTTCCACATTTATCTCATCCCAGATCTCTTTCTGAGCTTCTAAAATTATATGTAAACCTACTCAAGGAAGTTTCAAATGACGCCTGGGTGACACTGGATTTGTAGTTCTCTTCTACCTCCCCACTTGTTTCTTGTCATGTGTTTCCTCCTGGAGATAGTAACTGAGTCCTCCTGATACAACTCAAAATCTGTCTCCAGTCCTTCTGCTTCTTTCCACCTCCACTAACTAGTCAGAGCCATTGTTAACTATGACTGGATGGGGGAGGGGCAGAGGCAGACCCAGGGAGACTACATAGTCTTTTAGTCTGATCTAGGTGCCTTGGTTTTTTTCTGAGTGAGATGGAAACCATTAGAGGGTTGTGAGCAGAGGAGTACCATAATATAACTTAATTTTTAAAAGGATCACTGTGGCTGTTGTGTTGAAATAATGTGTGGGACAGCATAGTAGGTTGAATCCTATTCCTTGGAAGATTTGCTCGCCCAGAACCTCAGAACATGACTTATTTGAAACAAGGATGTTTGCAGATGTAATTAGGTGAGATCATCCTGGAGGAGAGTGAGCCCTTAATCAAATGACAGGTAAAGTGATCCTGATAAAAAAATAGGAGAGGAGAAGACAGCTCAGAGGAATAGGCCACCTGAAGACAGAGGCAGAGACTGGAGGGCAGTCACAAGCCACGGAGTGCCAAAGATGGCCAGCAGCCAGCAGAAGCCAGGAACAGGTGTGGAATGGATTCTTCCTGAGATGCCAGAAGGATCCAACCTTGCCAGCACCTTGATTTTGGACTTCTGACTTCCAGTAATGCGAGGAAATTAATTCCTGTTGTTTTAAGCCGCCCAGTTTGCGGTGAGTTGTTATGGCAGCCTTAGGAAGTGGACAGGTAGCAGAGGCAGAAGTGGGAAGACCAGTTAGTCCATTGCTGTAATCAGGCAAGACTGAACTGTGGCTTCCACGCAGGTGGTAGCAGAGGAGGTGCAGAGAGTTCAGCTTCTGGATACATTTGGAAGGCAGAGAAAACGGCTTTTTTTTTAACAGAATGGTTATGATTGTAAGAAAAAGAGAAGTAAAGGTTGACTAAGGCTTTTACCCAAGGCCCCTGGAAAGTTGGAGTTGCCGTTAACATGCACATGGAGGTAGAACAGGTTTGCAGGAAGGAATTGGAGTTCAATCTTGGATTTGTGTACACTGAGAGGCTTATGAGAGCTTCATGTAGGGGTGGCTGGAGAGGGCCGAGCATGTCAGAGAGGACGTATGGTTTAGAGGTATGTATTTGGAACTCACTGGCTTGGTGCACACAGGATCTAAGTACATAAAGGGGTGAAATCACAAGGGAGAGGGTGTAGATATAGAAGAGGAGCAAGGGCTGAGAACTGGTCCTCCAGTGTTAAGAGGTTGAAGAGAAAAGGGGGTACAACTGAAAGGGAGGGACCAGTGACACAAAAACTCAGAAGAGACTGTGGGCTTCTGGGAGACGAGTCAGTGATCTTTTTTCCATAAAGGAGTACTATGCTATGCACCCCCTCCCACAATCCTAGAAAGATGAGGATTGAGAATCAGTTGATGGATTTCGTGTTGTAGAAATGAGCAATGACTTTTCCAAAAGCCAGTTCAGGACATAGGCCATTGCTAGATCAGTGTGGAGTTTCTGCCTTTGTCTCTCGATCCTCCTTAGTTAAAACAGATGCATGTGTTTTTAGAGACTTCAAGTTTCTTAATTCCTCCACCTCTACCCCTGTTAAAGAATAAACATTACTACTGCTGGCTTTTCCGGTCTTGTTTAGGAGAGTAGTTTACTAGTGCTAAATATATAAATCCCTGATATTACTCATCCTAGAGCTACAGAGAGTGGTCGGGCTGAGAAGCAGGTGAGCCACAAGCAGTGCCTGTTCTCTGGTCCATCTGTCCTTGTGCCTTTCAGTGTAAGGCTTGTGTTTGAAGCGGCTGTTTCTCTACCTATAGTAGCTGACTGCAGGAGGAAAGTGTTCTCCTAGGGCTCTTCCTCCACAGCTGTAGAGCAGCCCTGTCCAGTAGAACTTTCTGCAGTGATGGGCATGTTCTGTATCTCCACTGTCCACCATAGTAGCCACTAGCTACACATGCTGAGTATTTGGAATGTATTTAGTACAACTGAGGAACTGAATTTTTAGTTTTTATATAATTTATTAAAATTTAAATAACTATTTGTGCCTAGTGGCCATTGTACTTGTTAGAAATGCAAAATTTTGGACCCCAGCACAGACCCATTGCACCAGAAACTCTGGAGCTGAGACCTGGGATTCTGTGTTTGAAAAGCTCAGCAGGTGATTCTAGTGTAAACTTGGAGAACCATTGTTGGGCCCTACCCCAGAATTCCTGACTTCCTGAGTCTGGGTGGTGTCTGAGAATTTGCTTCCCTAACACATTCCCAGATAATATAATGATGCTGGTCTGGGAGTCACTCAGAGAACCAA
Source organism: Glis glis (assembly GCA_004027185.1). Taxonomy (NCBI): domain Eukaryota; kingdom Metazoa; phylum Chordata; class Mammalia; order Rodentia; family Gliridae; genus Glis; species Glis glis. The sequence continues at coordinate 56,609 of PVJS01003370.1, forward strand.
TGTAGAGAATGGAGCCCCCCTGTGAGGTGACCCCAAACCCACAAGAGTTTCCTGAATGCCACCTAACATTTTAAGTCAGGATTTTCCAGAAGTATTCTCCAAAAATCTTCCAGCTGTTATCTCATGATCCAGCAACAAACTGTACCTGGCTCATAGGAGGCTCTTAAGTATTTGTTGAATTAATAAAGAGACTTATATTAATTAGCCTGGATAACTTTCTGCACATGATGGCCTTTTGATATCCATGATAACTACTAGATTTCCACGTTTCTAATCCATAATTCTGCAAATCATTTAAAAAGTCACTGTTGAATTAATTTTTCATACTCTGTAGCTTGGTAAATGTGTTACAATGGTAAGAGGGCAATTCTTGATTAGAGGTGAGTGTAGTATGCCCTCCAGGGAGCATTTTGGAAGCGTGCATGTGGTAGGGCTCTTTGGCTGTGCCAGTGACTGGAGCCAAAGGGAAAGGCCTTATTGTTGAGTGCCGGGGGCCCAGGAGTGTGTAATGCCCTGTGTGCACAGGCCTGTCCTGTACAACAAAGAGAAGCATAGTAACCTGCTTTTGGGGGTGTGTGTGTGTGTATGTGTGTGTTACTGGGGATTGAAACCAGGGGCATTCTGCCTCCCAGCTACACCTCCAGCCCTATTTTATTTTTATTTTGAGATAGGGTCTGGCTAGGTTGATGAGAGTCTCACTACTTGCTGAAGTTGTCCTCGAACCTGCAATGCTCCTGTCTCAGCCTCCCAAGTACTGGGGTTACAGGCATTCACCACAACACCTGGCTTAGTAATCTGCTTTAAGGCAATAGTAATATCTCTTTGGTGAAATTACCTCTGAGGCTGTGACTGACCTTTGCTAGTCATATTTCCCCATGAGCATTTTGTATGAGGCTTACTTATCTCACAGAAGGGTGAAACACCCTCTGTCCTGCTCTTGCATAACATAATTTAGTTCTTCTAGCAAATATTTATTTACATGTAAGACTAAATGCTGTGTGGTTTACAATGACATCTGAGACATGAGTCTGCCTACAAAGAAGTTACAATACCAGCAATAAACTATAAATGGTGTAAGAATTATATAAATTATAGGAACACAGAAGGGGTGTTGCCTGGTATATTAGTCAAGGTTCAATGAGGAAACACAAGCCCTAAGAGATGTGTGCAGGGAATTGGCTAATGCAGTGTGGAGCCTGACCTGGCAAGTCCAAAAGACAGACCATCAGGAAGGGTGGGCCAGAATTCTCGGGCACGGCTGAGGCTGCGTCCACGGGTGGAACTTCCTCTTCAGGGAAGCCTCAGCTCAGTCCTTAAGCCGTTTAACTGAATCAGGTCCACCCAGATTATCTGTGATAGTCTCCCTTCAAGTCAGCTGATTATGGACTTAACCACATCCATTGAATCCCATCACAGCAGCGCCCTGGCTAGTATTTGATTGAATAACTGCAGACGGTAGCCTAGTCCTAGTCCTATTGACATATTAAAAAATACCATCACACTTGGAGAGCGAGTGTCCAAGGACTGTATCTTGAAAGATGTGACCTTCATTCTTGAAGAATGGGAGATTCTTAAGTGGGCATTCTAGAGAGGGTGACCATTAAAACTAACTGAAACAAACAGTTGCCAAGATAGGAAAGTCCAATGGGTGTCTGCAGAAAGGCTAGTTTAGCAAAATGGCCTTTCTCTGAACCTCACCTCTCAATTTCCGTATCTAAAAAATTGGTTCAAGCTCGACGAGGTGGCACATGCCTGTTATCCCAGTGTTGGGGAGGCTGAGACAGGAGAATCACAGATTTAAGGTCAGCCTCAGCAATTTAGTGGGACCCTCAGCGATTTAGTGAGACCCTATTTCAAAATAAAAAATAAAATAGGGCTGGAGGTGTAGCTTAGAGTCAGAACACCCCTGGGTTCAATCCCCAGTACCACATACACGCGCGCACACACACACACACACACACACACACACACACACGGGTTTAGTATTTGTCAGAACTCTCCCCAGGATAGCATGAGAAGTTATGAATGCCATGGTATTTCATAGCAGTGGCGGTGGCAGTAGTACTGGTGAGATCACCTAGCTGCGGTGATGGGGAAAGGCTGGCAAGTAAAACAGAGCCTTTTTGTTGCAGACTTTGTCTCAAATTTGCTTCTTCAATTAAGAAAAATGCAGCATTTTCTCAGTGTTAGTTCCTAATGGACTACAAGAGAATGAAAAACAACCCTATGTATGAGTCTGTATTCAGTTGTTAAAAAATGGGATAGCCATTTGCTCTGAGCCTAGGACAATGCGCTCTTTTTTTTTTTTCTTTACAAAAGTCAACTCTGTTTTTGATGTTTGAGGTATTGGAGATGGAGGAGAGACATTTGTTATAAACGTATTGAATACTTTGCGTAAATAAGGAAAGAGAGTTAAGCCATTTCCAAGGAAGTTGTTTGGAGTCTCTTAGGTAATGGCTGTTGTAGCCAATTGACAGTCACCAAAGACAGCAGCAGAGAGGAGTGCCGAGTGCGTGCAGTGTGACAGGCTTCTCTTTTTCAGGGTTGTGCTCTGCACACCAAGCTCATTTTACCAAGCAAGTCTCCCCCTCATTTTTAAAGCCATATGTTATTTTGAAGGAAATTTAATCCATATGTTCTGGAGTCACTTTATGCCTAAGTCATTAAGAAGTTATTTTTGTAAATGTGATTTCATGTTTGAAGTCTTTTTAACGTATTTTTAGTAGATTTTCATTCCTCATAATGCTACATTTTTCTTGGTTTGTTTTCTTGTTTTATTTAAACACACTGTATATCATCTTAACGCGTCCTGTGGAGAGGCTCAAAGGAAATCTTGAACTCAGAAGGAGGGTCTAGTATACTGAAGTACACATTTGAAGCAGTTTTCCTTTGCAGAAGTTTTTAACTGTTACACCTCTTCAATTTTTTATGCTATATCCTGGGCTACTTTTAACCTGGCCATGTCACTACCCCAGATGTCTCTCACCCTGCTCCCTAAATGGGTGCCCATGAAGAGGAAAAGGGAAAAGAAAAAAAAGACAAAGAATAAAATCAAATTGTCTCCGAGGATCGATTTCTGTGCACATGCTACATGAGTGTAACAGAAATTGAGTTCGTTTTCCCCCTTTTACCTACTACCATTGCCAGCTGGGGGGATTAAGGTGTTTCATAAAATGTCTACAAAACAGAGAAATAAAATTGAATTTGGGCTCACTCTTCAGCTTCTCATTCTTAGGAAAAATAGAAGTTGCGGACGCTGATTGAAAATGGTTTCGTTTTTAATTAAAATAACCTTCACAGCCAGGCGTGGTGGCGCACGCTTGTAATGCCAGTACTTGGGAGGCTGAGACCGGAGGATCCAGGTTCGCGGCCAGCCTCAGCTACTTAGTGAGGCCCTCCGCAACTTCGTGAGACCCTATTTCAAAATAAAGTATAAAAAATAGGGCCGGGGGTGTAGCTCAGAGGTAGAATGCCCCTGGGTTCAATCCCCAGTTCCGCAAAACAAAAACAAAAACAAAAATATAACCTTAAAAATGAAAAAACCTCGCTCTTTGGAGTCACATGATATGGATCAAGTTGTATCTATACAGGAAACATCTGGTTGTATGTGAATTTGTCCATCAGAACAGGAGGCTACAGAAGGGCAGGAGACGCCTTCTTTGGGGGTGTGGTCAGGGTCGCATCTGCTCTGAGCTCTGGGCCTGCAGAGGCGGCAGGTGCAGCAGCAGCAAGGTGCGCTCACCACCTGGAGGAGCACAGGTTTAAGCAGCTAACGCTTTCACTTGTTCCTGTCAGTCCATGAAACGCTTTCCAATCCACTTTTATTCGGTCTCAAACCTTCCCTGGGGGGTGTGGCTCTGGCTTTGTCCTGTGGCTTGTTTTCATGAGGAAGCTGGGGCTCAGAGGTGTTTCTTTGACATTTCACGAGATGATTACAGCCTTTGTGTGTGCCTCTGTCTCCACCACTGAACTCCAAGGAAAGAGGAACATCCGGTTCCGTCATCTGGGGACATTTGAGGACATTTGTGGATTTTACTTTTGCAAGCCCTGCCCCATATCATTTCAAATTATTATAATATATGCAAATCCTATCCATAGTATTTGAATACATATTTAAGTAAATAAATAAATATATATATATATATAACATCTATCATCATATGTCTGAGTTGAGTTATAGATGGCTGAGATGGCACTTTTCATAGATATTTAATAAACATTTATTATATTCAATTTTATACTTCCTTTTTCACTTCGAAGCCGATTGATTCTCGTGAGCTCTTTCACAGGCTCACCATGCCTCAGCGCTGTCCCCTGGGGGAGAAGCCACCGCCTGCTCTTTTATGTATTCCTGTGTCCCTCCCTCACTGATGATGGCCCAGGAAAGGGCTTACTAAGTATTTGTTGGTAAGCAACTGATTGAGCGAGAAGGAAAAGAATTAGCAAATGAGCGAACAACTGGCATGCGTAGTCTGGCGTTTAAAGCAGTCGAAACCCCTGGTGGGCTTGTTTCTTTTACGCTGCCGTCATGGTGAAGCTCAAAGGACGTTCTGCGAAGCATGCCTTCAAAATATATTCCTTGTGTTTCTCTCATTGTTCTTTGCCAGGGCAGTATTCTTTTCTATTACAGTTAAGGCACAAAAAATAGTGGGCTACAAGGTTATTTGACTTTTGATGGCCCTTATGAAGTAGTACTAGCCAGTTTCAAGTCATAATCATCCCTTTTCTCTTTAATTGCTATAGTTGGTTTTACCTTACAAGTATGCGATAAACGTGGCTATTATTAATGTTGAAATATTCAAGTAAGTTTCTCTACAAAATCAAAGGTGCTTTTTGCCCATGTGGGTTTTGGTGTGTCTTATTTAAAATTCTGGGTAGTTGCTCTTAGGTATTTCTCATGTGATTTGTGTGTTTTCATGGGTGCAACCTTTTCTTTTCTTTTTTTTTGCAATACTGGGGATGGAACCTACACCCCTAGCCCTATTTTTTATTCTTTATTTTGAAACAGGGTCTCACTAAGTTGAAGAGGGCCTCACAAAGTAGCTGAGGCTGGACGAACCCAAATCCTCCGGTATCAGCCTCCCAAGTACTGGGATTACAAGTGTGCACCACCACGCCCAGCCAACTTTTTCTTTTTTTAATCCAAAAGTGAATATTTATGGACTTTCTTTAAAGCTCTTGGATTTGGTAGCAATGAACCTTTCGAACATGATGAAAAGTTAGAACGCTCACTCCTTATGAACTAAAAAACAAAGGGGCTAAATGAGGGCAGGAGAGAGAAGGAAGGTGTAAATGGGAGAACTATCCTTTTCTTCCTCAGCCCAATTTCACCCCGAGAAAGGCGGGCTGCACAAGTGAAAGGAAGCTGGGAGCGGCTGCCCTTCTTGGTTCTTCTGGGTCCCCAGGACTACTAGAGGCCATGGTGGCTCTCACTGGATGGGCAGACTTGGGCTAAACTCAAAACCTGCAGTGCTGCTTCATTGGCAGGAGTTGGAAATTGTGGTCAAGGCAGGAGTTGGAAATTGTGGAACTTGTCTCTCTCCGTGAGAATTCTTTGGGATTCAGTCATTCAGCACATCCTTATTGGGCACCTGCAGTAGTGACCCACAGTGCACAAGACAGGCTTCTTCCTGGAGACCAGAGGTCTGTCTGTTCACACTTGGGTCAAGCTCTTGCTCCTTGGGGGTCCCTTTCGTGAAGTTATTTGAAATGGTTTTGGTTTTTATTTTGCAGTTTTTAATGTGCGTGTACAAGTTACCTTGAGTATTCAAATGACCGAGTCCTTCTGTTTGCTAGCTAAAGAGGGGGAAGACTCCCTCAGCTTAAAAAGTAGAACTTCAGTTTCCCCACTGCTAACTTATTTTTCTATACTTCTTTTCTAATCTCTTGGTGTTGGCCTGGACCTCAAAATAGATATAAAGCCCTTCTTGAAAGGAGTTTGTGTTGTTCCCTCTGTCTCCCATTCCTCCTCACAAAAGCTCCTCCCTGGATGTCACACCTTAGGACTCTTGTTCATTTTCAGTATTTCCTTCTTTTCAGCATTGCTGAACTATGGAGATACGTTCTGAGAACGGCATTGGTAGGCGATTTCTCATTGTGCAAGCATCATAGAGTGTACTTACACAAATCAACACAACTGCGACACCACTAGGCGATGGGATTCTATGGGACCACCATCCCATATGCAGCCCATCACTGACTGAGATGTCACATTGCACATAACTCTGTGTGTGTCTGTGTCTTTGTGCCTGTGTGTTTTATTGTCCTTAAGTGATCTTTTTCTAAAGTCATCTAGACTATTTAATTTGTGGCAAGAATCCCAAAGTTTATTCTCCCAAGAGAAAACATGAGATTTTTCCAGCATCAATTTAAGGAAATAATTACTCAAGAAAATTGTGTGAACTGTTTTCTTGAGCTAGAGATGCTGGTGCACACGCAGTGGCTGCCCGAGGGACTCGACTGTCCTCGTTGTCTGAGGAAGTCGGGGAGGTTGTGTTTTCCTATTCTCCTTTCCATTCCATCCCCTCATTTGCTTTGCCATCAACCCACAACTGTCTCCATTCAAAGATTGGTGCGTATTAATTAAAAGCAAAGTTCTACCGCCTTAGGAGTATTTCATAAAATGATTCAAGGAGGTAACCTCTGATATTCACTTTCTCCCTGCCCAATACGCTCCAGCAAGGACTTTTCTAACATGTTGTGTTTGAGTTGTTTTCTTTCAGAGAAGAAAACAAAGCCACCAGTAAACGAGTCTGAAAGTTGTAGAGATTTTCATTCTCGCGAGTCCCAGGCCATTTGTTATCGTTGTTGTTATTGTTTGAACAAGTGATTCGCAGACGAGAGGAGCCCTGACCAGACTGTTCACTGCAGAGTGGAAGTCGATCATATCTTTCCCACAACTTTTCTCTCAGCATGAGAACAACTCTCGAGTTGATAAATAAGATTATTCCACTTTAAGATTGTAATTCTGCCTGTTTATCCCCTCAGCCGCCCACTCCTGAGGCCTCCTTTTTGTCTGCATGGCCTCCTGGGAGCAGCAGACAGGCCTCTCCTTAAAGGACGTGAGGGTCCTGGGGGAGGAGTCTCAGCCGGCCGCACAGCCTTCCCTCCGCGCTTCCTTGCCCCGTTCCACAGGCCTGACGGGTGCAGTCCTCATCTGTGTTCCTTTTCTGCAGCACTGGACGTAGCAGTTTAAGGAGATGGTTAGGATTCCGGCCCTTCTGTGCCCTGTGCTTTCACCATAGTCACTCCACGCTCTAAGCAGGCTTTGCGGTCAAATGTAGCTCTTAAATTTGGTTTAGAATTAGATGGGCCTTTTGCTCAGTTGAGGAGCAGAGTTCTGACAGAAAGTTATCTACCTGCCAGCTGTATATTTGCATATTTGCAACCCAACCTCACAGAGAAGCCGCTCTTCTAATAGCTTCGGGTTATGGGCGATATGAGCAAGACTGGCGGCGGCGGCTGAGCCTCTGCAGTGCCTCTTGCTGGGAACCTTGTTGAGCTCATGTATTGTTTGAGGTTGTGAATCGGAGGCATATCAATGCAGGCCGTGAGAGGAGGAGAATTAGGTGCCAGTTCCTACATTGTCACAGCTAGCCACGGGACCTGGGTAAGTTTAGCTCCTCTAAACTCAGTTTTAGCATCTGGAAGACAAGAGGAGTCTAGGTGGCCTCTGTAGTCCAGCCAGCCCTAAAAATTCTATATATGTCTTAATATTGGTTTATTGCCCAGGCCCCATGGGTGTGCATATATGAGGTCATTGAAATCATATCATTGCATTCGCCATAGGCTTGAATGGGCTTCTCAGGGGAAGAAACTGTGCCTTACTCATCCTCGTTTCCCCTCAGTGTACAGTGGTGCCTGACACAATAAGTGCATTGTTGATATTGATTGTATTAATTAAGGAAAGGGGGCAGAGGCAGGTTGCCAAAATTAAAGACAGTCTCAGACAGTTAGGTGGAAATGGAAATGACAAGTTCCAAATCAAAGGAACGATTGGCGAGATAAAAATGAACGCATTCACTTTTTCTTCCCTGGACTATTTTTGTACATAATTATTAGAGAATTAGATAAGATTGTGTATGTCCAGTGCCTAGTACAGTTTCTGACATACAGTAAGTATTCAACAAAATGTTAACTAGTAGGAGAAAGGAGGCAGGTTTCTTAGTTAACTGACAGTTGTCCTAGGTGGGTCATCACACAATAGAATTGAAATTTGAAAACATGTATACTTACCACCAAATTTTACTGAACTTAATATTTTTCTAATAAATTAAATTTTACTTTGATTCAGAAAGTGATTTGGGGTCCTGCTACAGGTCAGCGTCACCCCATAGCAGTGTCAGTTTTATGGGCACCGTGGTGTGGATATAGATAGATCATGAAAGAGGTTGTACTGAACTAGGAATTGACCCCACAGTGTTGTGTTGGAGTTGCTTCTGAAGTCCTGAGTATCAGTGTTAACTTCTATAGATCACTTGTTCATTAAATGAAGATGTACCAGAGAGACATCCAGTTATTAGATTCTTCCAATTTGGCTTAAAAATAAATGGGAGCTTGCCCTTGGGAGTGATTTGGGTAGAGATTTCCAGGCACCAGGATACTCTTCAGTGTCCACACCCATGCCAGAGAGCAGGGTGGATACCTGCCTGCGGTAAGACGGGCGCTGCTCCCTCCGCCCAGCACTGTGGCGTTGCTGGACAGGGGGAGCCAGCGCCTTTGAAGAGCCACCGTGTGCGAGGCTCAGGCACATCCTAGGTGTCTGGGTGCTCCCTTCATATGTTTAGGCAGCGCCTGTCTTCTAGGATTTGCTCCTGTGGCACAATGGAGGCCCAAGTCCACTGCTCTGTTGGTCACACATGGGCCCGCAGCAGTGCCAGTCACCCCAGCTCACTGGGGACCCAGGGGTGGATGTGGGGAGAATCGGGTCTCTAGTGGTGGCAAGGAAATTGTGTCGTAAAGTCATCGCCTCTTCCTTCCCTTTGGTCGGCAGCTCCGTTTGTAACATAGACTCTCTCAGATCTGAGTTCTTGCAAAGTCTCACAAGGTTTATATGATACCAGAATAATAAAAGAGAATAAAAAGAAAACAGGACCATGGAATAGATGTCCTTAGGTTAACTAACATGGTTGGTTGTGGTAATCATTTCTCTTTCTCAAATTATATGTGTGTATGTATACACACAGACACACCTATAAACACACCTATATGTTTATGTATACATATATAATCACATTGTATACCTTAAACTTATACAGTTTTGTCACTTATACCTCAATAAAGTGTGTGGGGGGCAAATTCAAGGACAGTAGGTGAGAAAGGGTCCTTTCTCCTAAAGTAAGCCACCTCCTAATTTTCCTGATCCTTTTTAATTTCCCCTTGGGGCAACTCAGAAGTCAGGGAAGTCCTACCCAGGTTGTAGAAATCCGTATTAGTCCTCTCAATGAAAGGGCCAATTTTGTCAGAACAGGTGGATTTGCTTGGGAACATAGATGGTGTCAAGCTATTGTCCTCTGTAGGGAGATGACCTCAGTTTTTTGTTAAAAAGGAACCCTCGTAAGTCTCTTAGGCTTGCAGTTTTCAGCAGTCATCTACACGTAAACTCCAGTGTTGCTGCATACGCTGGCATATTAAAGTTATCGTGATGCTTAGAAACAATATATTATTTAGAAATAGTTGAAAAGATGTAATGCACAAAAGCAAGATTTTATCATTGCTGGTAGGAAATTAGAGCTAAGTGTCCCTGAGGGCTCTGTTGGGTGCACCTGCTGCAGGAATAATCTGACTGGGCCCAGGGGTTATGCTCTGTGTCTAGACCTGAGCCAGCATGCTCCAGACAGTCAGGCCTGTGTCCCCGTAGCATCACAGTAGGCCCAGATGTTTTGTTAGGTGGCTGTATGCAGTGTAGGTTGGAGTAAGGATGCAGTCCTCAAATCTTTGCTACCAGGCACACTGAGAAGGTGTGACAACATAGGCTGCTGTTCTCTCAGGGCAGACTGGGCGCAGCACCTAGCCAGGACCCGTGGGGCGTCCCCGGTGTGGAGCTACTGTCCGTCGTCACTTGGGTCCCCCGTCTGCTGTCTTGTCTGTATGGTCTGGTCATACTAGAGCTTGAAGATAACCTGCTTCCCTGGAGGCAGCACTAGACAGAGAGACGTGAGGGTGGCTAGCTGGTGACTCGGTAAGCCAGAGCAAGGCGTTGGCGTACAGCCACACTAAAGGGGCAGTGTCCCGGGACAGTGTCCCAGGACGGCAACAGCCGGTGGTAAATTATCACCATGTGCGAGGCTCACCGCACCTCCTCCTGGAAGCTTGCCCTCACCTTCTCCTCTTTCCTCACCCCTTCCACGCCGTGAGGAGACTCACTGCAGCACTGCCTCTGCATAACCTCCTCTAGAACATTTGTTTCCTTCAGAGGAAGAGAAACCAGGCTGAATTTGCCTATGAGGCCATGGTCTCTTGGAGGGGAGGGGAGGGGAGAGGAGAGTGTTGGATACCTTGCCCATGTTTAGAGGATGCTTCTAAACCCCAAGCACAAAGGACCATGACAGGCCTGGTATAGACATCTGCAGTCCACACTGGGGCTCTGCACACGGAGGTATTGATGATACTGACAGTCATGATACTCTTCCTAGGACCCCCCCCCACGTTAGAGGTATTTCATGTATAAAAACCGAAGCATTATTTATTGTGCCCCTCCCCATGTAAAGAGCTGTTGTTTTTCTTAGGAGGCTTAAAGAAGCAGGGTGATGACAAGAGGCCTCCTGGTCGGCAGGACACACAGGGCCTTGTGCTCCTTCAGGCTGTGTGGCGAGGTTGGCCTTACAAACCAGACTGAGGAACAAGCTGCTGCCCTCCCGAGGCACCTGTCTTCGTGGAAAGCAGCCCTCTGTGATCACTTGCTCTGGTGCCTGTGTGTTCAGAAATAGGAACCTGAGGCCAGGAGGGGTCAGGGACCATCGCCGGGACTTGTATGTCTGGTGTCCCGGTTTGGACTCTCGTCCGCCTTCAGCTTTCTCCCTGTTCCTTTTCTTTTGCATTTAATGTAGTCCTGCCTTCATGACTGCCTCCTCCATTTTCTCTGTAAACATTGATAGGAAGTGTATTTGCAGCCTTGCCCGCCCTATGTGTGTCCAAAATAGTCCGCTGGAATTCATGAGAATGTTATGTCTTCAGATGTTAATAATCCAGAGAATCCCTCATTTTTTTCGTAATGATAAAATGACTTGGATGTCAGTATTGTGTGTTGGGATGGAGAACCAAGTTCACAGCGCAGCGGTTACAATGCAGAATGTGTGTAATTTGTAGCCTGCCCCAGGAGCGATGGTGAACCACGAGACACTGTCCTGGCCCTGCAGCACAACTAGCAGGATCGCACACTGCACAGGGAGAAGCATGATGGTTGACATCTGAGGCAAATGAAAGCAAGGAAAAGTTCTGATAAAAGCAGTAGACTCAAAAGTACATAAAGAGCAGTCCCTGTGTCAGGCTGCAGATATGTCAAGAACCTTCATTACTAATTGAAGAAACCTTTTGAGGTTTAGCAGCTCATAAATTTGCACTAGGAATCGCCCCATTGTTCTGAGGTTATGAGTCTTGTCTTTGAAATTTGACAGTTGTACTTTTATATTGGGTTCCTCCAATAGTACCCTTGTAAACATGAAGGGCTTGCATTTTAGCATAAATTTGAACAATGTGGTTTTAAAAGAGTTACCACATCAAAGAGAGAGTGTTTGGGCATGTTTTATAAATTCTTTTCTGTATAGTATTTAAAGCTACAAATGACTCATAGCAATGTGTTCTATTTAGATCAGTCATGTTGGTATAGTGTCCTTGCTGGGGCTTTTACTGACTTTATTTTTTTTCCGAACCCTAAGAGAATTATCTGAAAACAGGTCTAGGCTTTTTGCCAAGTCAGATGCCCTTAATCTGCTGTCCACAGATCCAAAGAAACAATTCTGGAAACATTGTCATAGTTAGTCTAAATAGCAACAAATTATGTACTTCTTCATGGCCACCTCTCTCTCTCTCTCTCTCTCTCTCTCTCTCTCTCTCTCTCTCTAATTCAAATATTCACAGTATCAATTTGTGGTCTCTTCCTCCTTGTCCCAATTACAATCCCTTCCATATAAACTTGTAGTCTCAATTAAAAAAAAAAAACACTAACATTTTGCTGTGCCACTGTTCAGAGCAAGGAAAAGTCAGATGGGGAAGATAGTTGTTAACACTCTACACCTCTCTCCCTCCCTCCCCCCATTCCTGCATTCAAACATTTCCTTATCCATCTCAGGAACACAAACCCTTGCTGTTCTTGCCCCCACAGAACTCACAACGCAATGAGGATACACATTATTGGAATCCCCCTGTTCATGAATAATCACTAACTGTGGCATCACACGTTTTGAAGGAAGGGGATCTTGCAGAGCCTGGGGCAGAGGACCCTCGTTGGTTGGGGGTGATAGGCACAGTCACTTGTCCTAAGGATGCAGTGTTTGTGTGGAGAGCTGAAGGAGATGAAGCAGAGAAGAGGGAGGCTGGCGAGGAGAGGGGAGGGAAACGTGAAGACACTGCTGGGCTGGAAAGGAGGCCAGCAGCCGCACCTCACAGGGCTTACTGGGCAGGGTACAATTTTTTATTTTTCTTCTAGAATAAAAGGAAACCTTTGGAGAGTTTTAGGTGGAGGGTGAGCTGGGTGCGATGTGTGGAGAATGGAGCCGAGGCCACTTAGGGGCCCAGGCGCTGGTCTCTGCTCACAATGCAGGTGACAGCCAGAGCTCTGGTGAGGGGCAAATGGAGAGGAATGGACAAAGTCAGAGAATGTTCACATTACAATGGCAGGTCTTGGTGGTGGGTGGAATTGGATTAGCAGAACGTGAGGAAGAGAAAGTTGTCCAGGATGACTGTGGGATCATAGCAGGAGTGGCTAAAGGGAGCGATACTCAGCCGGGACTGTTCTAGGATTCTTGTAACAGTAGACACCACTCACCCTCGATTGTGTTAGGCCAGGTGCTCCACTCTCCTCCATTCGATCCTCGGAACACATCTCTCAGGGAGATGTCTGTATTGCACAAATAAGAAATTTGGAGATCAGCATGAGAACTAACTTGTCCCAGAGCACACAGTGAGGGCAGAACAGGCGTTCAGACTCAGCTCTGGCCCCAAAGCCAGGCGGCAGAAGGGCAGCTTTGTAAAAATTTGGATTAAGGCGAATTAAATGACTAGAAGAGAAGATAAGGAAGCCAGGTGATATGAATAGATCACCAAGAACCTTAGGCCTGGTTCTGCCCCTCTGAGCTCTTAGGAAAACCATTTCTCCTCTCTTGACTTTAGTTTCCCAATGCAGAAACAAGCAGATCAGGGGTAGCCCTCCTAAAGGCTCCCCTCCCTGCTCTGAAAACCTGTGGGTTTATGATATCTTGGGTGCGTCTCACGCAGAAGAAACTCCTTCTGATGTGGACTGAACCCCTGGCATTCCCTTCTTAAAGCCCTACGCAGCCTTTTAGTACTGGCTTCTTACCTGGCCAAACGGTATATTCAGACATGTCCCTCCCCCTTTTCCAAATCTTCAGTTATCCAAGGTGAGCCTGATTCTAGATTCCTAACTTGGAATTTAAAGTTTAAAAATTTAGTTCTGGTATCTCCCTTTCTATTCATAAGATACGGTTAATTTTACTAGAAATTATTAACAAATGTGTAGAAATAACTCATTTTTGTTGTTATCAGCTATCTCTCCATAGTGTAGACCAGGTTTAAATCCTTTCTGAGTTTAGGTCTAGCTCAGTTTGAGGCAGTTGAGGCAGGCTCTCTCAGGGTGTAAAAACTCCGAGAAAGCGCCTGGGTCTTCCAAAGGCTGGGAGGGCTCATGGGGGTTTTTTAGGAGGAAAAGGGGTTGTTGGTTTTGTTTGTTTTTGTTTTTTTGTTTTTTTTGTTTTTTTAGTACAGGGGATTGAACCCAGGGGCATTCTACCTCCAGGCTACACCCCCAACCCTTTTTATTTTGAATCAGAGTCTTACTAAGTTGTTGAGGCTGGCCTCAAACCTGCAGTCCTCCTGTCTCAGCCTCACAAGTACTAGAATTTCAGGCATGCGCCACCATACCCAGCTTGGGAGGGCTCGTTTGTAAGAGACGTTATGTTCCATGCCCAGGGCTGCCTCTTGCCTCTGTAGATTAACATATGTGCACATGTAAACACATGCAAGCACACATGCACATGGAGACATGTCCACATGCTTTTTAAACATGCTTTCTCTAATTGGACACAAGGTCAGGACTTGGGGACAGGGAGTTAATTAGACCTAAAAGAACACACAAAGGTGGTAATTAGGCTGAGGTTTAGATTAAATACCATCAAATACAGGAGCAGCCATGCTTCTTTAAATCTCCATTATGCTTCTAGGGTAGTGTATCACGTCATAGAAATGGCTTCCCGCCATCACAATTCTAGGCTAATGCTGCCCACACAAGCATTTCTTGGCTCCTACTTGCTGATGTGTCTCTCCAGGTGGTCTCATCCTGTAGAATGTATCCACTCGGGAAGGATACCGAGTTACCTTCCAGTTACTTAGTAAGCGCTCACCACTGGAAAGTCACGGATAGCATGCCTTTGACAAGTGTCCCATTCTTCCTTTACTTACTTTCTTTTTTCTATTTTTATTAGTGCATATTAATTATTTAGAATAGTGGGTTTCATTATGGCATATTCGTATATTCCTTCACTGATTCTCTTTCATTTTTTTTTTTTTTTTGTGTGTGTGTGGTGGTGGGGATTGAACCCAGGAGCATTCTACCTCTGAGCTACACCCCCAGCCCTTTTTTATTTTTTGTTGTTTTGAAACAGGGTCTCACTAGGCTGCCAAGAGTCATGCTACATTGCTGAGGCTGTCCTCGAACCTACAATCCTCCTTTCTCAGCCTCCCAAGTTCAGGGATTACAGGCATGTGCCACCACAGCCGACTTCTTCACTTACTTTCAACCTTACTATAGGCCTGCCTTTTATTTTCTCACTCTGCCACCCCCCCACACACACACACACCTCACCTTGCAAGCAGGTTACTAGCCACAGACCTCATGTTGCTTTACTGTCTCACGTGGTGGGCTAGGCTGACTCACTCTAACTGCCAGAGTTCCACCTGCAGGAGAGGGACGCCAAGCAGCTTTCAGCTTTATGGGGCTTTGAACCACACTGACCACTTCTAATCTCGGGGACAATTTCCTAGGTTAGAGGTTGTTTTTGTAACTATGAATTGGTGTCAGTATGTTCAGACATGGACTTATACCCTAATCAGGTTTGTGGTGTTGGAAAAGTGGAGATAATGTGAGTTTTTAAAGCCTTTAAGACAGCATTCAGCATAGATGGATGTAATATATCACATTTCTTAGCTGCTTTTAGTAACTGAATGTTCTCTAGTGTTTACAGAACCCTAGAGCCCAGGCAAACTTCAAGAGTTTTGCAGAGGAAACAGAAAGACTAAATTGTATTCCAAAAGCCTGTGGGTTTGGTGCCTCTTCACTCTCCTTGCCTGTTTGTGTCTCAGAATGTGGGTGCTGTTAAATGGCTGAGGTCAGAAATTGAAACTCCTAATCTTTGAGATTCCCCGCCTGCCACCCTCCATCTGTGTTCCTCTTAGTGTCCTCTAGCCACCTTGACCCTGCCTGGCCTGGTTCTCCTGTCCTCCTCTCTGTCTTGCACTGATGGCTTCTCAGTTGGATCTTTCAGTCATCCATCAAACATCCATGACACACCCACCCTACACTGGGCAGTGGGGACTCAGGTGAACGGCTTCGTTCCCAGAATTGGGTGAGTGACAATGGGTCGGTTTTGTCTAATGTTATCAACCACTGGAACGTAACTTCTCGTTGTGCTCAGGAGAGTCCGTTGTACTGACATCTTTTAAAATCTGCACCATCCAGGGTTGAGCATAGCCCAGCCTGGGAAATGACCAAGGTCTCTGGCTCATGGGAAGTGCATGCAAACTTAAATGCCGTCCCGGTACAGATCGTCAGAGCCCACATAACCCCAGAGCACGGCATGACACGCTTCTGATCAAAGTGTCTGAAAGTAGGGTACATGGCCCAGTGGCATTAGACTCATTTGAGGTACTTGGTAAAAATGTAGATTCCTGACTCTTGCCGCAGACGTTGATCTGGAATGTCCCATGTTAGAACCCTCGAGTCTCCTCCCCAGACTTCCCGTGAGTTTGGGAATCACTATTCTAGGCCCAGTATCTAGTCTTTAGCCCCTTGAGGCATCCATGAGCTGTACAGGAATGCGGTGTGGAAGCATCTGGTAGATGTTGGACCTCTTGCATGGTCCACTCTTTGCTACTAGGCAGTCTGGCCACCGTTGCGGAGGGACCAGCCATCCCAATCCCATTTTTTCCTAGGCACATGCTTACTGAGGACTTGTCCAGTGCAGCCTGGACGTGACCACTCAGGAGAAGTCGCCGCCCTGTCCTTGTCCAGAGTCCCTTCCCACTGGCGCTCCGTTTCCCCTTATGCCTTGATGTCTTGACATGATGTTTACTTGTCCTTTTTTTTCCTCATGTGCAAGGGTTAAAAGCTGTTTTTAGAAGATTGAGGTTTCTGATGGAAATACTGGCTAATTTTAAAAGGTCTGTGATTTCAAAGTCAGTGAAAACATAACCTCGATCTTTTGCTTAAACAGGGAGAAATTGGGCCATCTCTGGATTGAAACTCCAGTGGAAGGGAGTGCGAAGAAAACGGGTCTGAATGCTTCTTTACCCCTTTATCTGCTCAGGGGATTTGAGAGCTTGGGGGAAAGCAGTGGTTTGGGGGATTCTGCTGTTTGCTAGTAGAGGACCCCACCCCTGCTGAAGAAGAGGGTGGGCTGCACAGCTGGCATTGTAGCCCTGGGAGGGAGGCAGTCACCACCTGGGATGGGGGCCGCACCTACCGGGAAGCACAGCTGCTCATCCCTCGGGTCCCTGGGAGCCTGCCCAGGAGCTGTGGAACTTGCCAAGCTGCCGACTTCGAAGATGCTTCGAGTCAGTTTGGGCTGCGTTAACAAAGTACCACGAATGGGCTGGTCTGAACAACAGAAGTGTATTGCTTACCGTTGTGGAGGCTGGAGTCCCAGGTGCGAGAATGACTGGGTTCTGGTGCGGTCCCTCTCGCTGGGTTACCCTGCATCCTCACATGACAGAGAGAACAAGCTCTTCCCTCCTCATCCCCTCATAAGGGCACCGATCCCATCACAGGGCTCCACCCTCACGACCTCATCTAGACCTGCCCACCCGCCAAAGGCCACACTTGCAGTACCAGCACGTTGAGGGTTAGAACGTCAGCATATGGATTTGGGGGCACACAAACTTCAGTCTAGTGCAGGACAGCAGCAGCTAACTACCTAGGGTCATAGACTAAGGAGTTAGAAATATTCTCCTGGAAGAAACCTTTGGTGATGGAGTCCTTCGAAGATAAGTCCTGGTCTTGCACATTAGCCCAGTGCCAGGCCAGAGAAACCCCAGGTCCAACCAAGTTCTCACTGTCCTTATCCTGCTGTCCACACTCTCACACTGTGTCAGACACAGAAGGAGAACTGGATGACCCTCCCTTTGCCCTTCCTTCCTTCCTTCCTTCCTTCCTTCCTTCCTTCCTCCCTCATTCCCCCCCCCTCCCTCCCTCCCTCCCTCCCTTCCTTCCTCTCTTCCTCTCTTCCGATGTTCTGCTGGGGTATCGAGGAAGAAGGCACAGAAGCAAAGAGGAGGGTTAGACACAAGTACAAAAAGACGTCTGAGAGAAAGTATGAGCCAGTAAACCAGAACCTCTTTGATTGGGCTTAAAATAAATCACTCTTAGTATTGAGCAATCCAGGATTGATGTATTAGCACGGATTGTGCCCGTTCATCTTTCGTGATTAGGAGTTCAGTGGTAAGGAGCTACATACCCTGCCTGTGAAAGTACTCACACAAGGCAGCCTGCACAGCGGCAACAGTAAATCCGGAATTTAAAATTTGCTAAAGCATCTATATTCATATCCATATCCATATCAGTATCTCCCCCAATGTCTTGTCAGTTTCCTCTGCTCAGGAAGAATTCTGATATGACATAGAAACTGCTAGATGCTGGCAAATAATCCCTGGGTTTCAGACCATCTAGACAATAAACAACTCCATAATATTCCTTGCAGCAGCTTCTGTAGAGCCCATCTGTTTCAAAATAACCCTAATTCTGCTTACAATGCGGAATGCTTTGTTGACTGGAATTTGTCCTAGTTTTCTTCAGCTATTCAGTGTCATAGGCCTCTGGTTCCACCTGCTGGCAAAAAACAAATACTAGAATGAAACCTGTGGTGGATATTTTCAATTAAAAGAAAGAGTTGTAGCTTTGGTTCTCAAAGGCTGTGTACATTGGAGTTACCCAGGAGTTCAGTCAAAATACAGCGCCTGGGCTCCACACAGTCCCTCAAATCAAACTTCCCTTAAGCCCTTGGTGAGTCCCAGTCTCAGACCAGTGCTGAGAACCACTTCCCCTGGAATTCAGGGATCTGGAGCCCAGTGAAGGGGAGCCCACGCAGGATGACGAAGCCTGCTGCAGATGCCCACCACGGTGCTTCCCTTTATCCTGGTGACTCGTGGTGACAAAAGTCAAAGCTTCATCTCCTTGGAACTCATTCTTCAAAATTTAAAGCAGAGGACCCTGGCAAAAGCACTGCTTAACCAAGTGTTCAGGGTTAACATCACCAGTGGCCAGTCACGTTGCGAGCGTGTACCGCTGACGTGGCGTGGGAAGGGCACCCCACCTCAGTGGTATTCTTCACCAGCTTGATCGCGAGGGACGCACCAGACCAGCCTACCTGAGGGCATCCTGCAGGGCAGCTGGCCAGAGCCACTCAAAGCTGCCAGGGCCATCGGAGACCAGAAAAGACTGAGAAATTGCCACAGAGCAAGGAGACTGAGGAAACCTGTTAACCAGTGCACTGCAGTCTCCTAGATTGGATCCTAGAGCAGAAAAAGAAAAAGGAAAGAGTGGAAAAACTGGTGAAATCCAAATGAAGAATGACTTCAGTTCATAGTAATATGTCCATGTTGGTTTCTTCGTTTTGACAAATATGGTAATGTAAGGTGTTAACAGTAAGGGAGTTGAATTATCTGTAGTATCTTTGCAACTTTTCTGTAAATCTAAAATTATTCCAAAATAGAAGTTTTATTTAAGACAATTTTAAGTGTTGGGCTGGGAGGGGTGTAACATTGACTGGGCCCAAGTGCGTTGGAGGACATTGCCAAGGAGGGCCACTGGCTGCCCAAAGTCAGGGGCAGGCTGGCCGACAGGACGGGCAGCGTCTTCTGGAGTAGCTGCCCACGCAGCAGGCAGCCAAGGAGGCAGGTGTGCGCTCTCCATGGGAGGCCAGCGACCCTGGGAACCGGCCGTGGACACTTGCGCCTGTGTGAAAGTGTCAGAGGTCTGGTCCAGCCCCACGGTGCACAGATGAGGAGCCTGAGGCACGAGGAGGGAGAGCGACTTGCACGGGTCCTGGCAAAGTGTGTTCTCTTTCCACCGCTTTTCTCAGCGATTCCATGTCATCTGCAACCGGATCACCCGGGTGCTCATTAAAATGTAGCTTCCTG
>PVJS01003371.1:0-76205 GCA_004027185.1 Glis glis
AGCTCTCTCTCTCTCTCTCTCTCTCTCTCTCTCCCTCCCTCTCTCTCTCTCTCTCTCTCTACTTAGTGAGGCCCTCCGCAACTTTGTGAGACCCGGTTTCAAGATAAAGTATAAAAAATAGGGCCGGGGGCATAGCACGGAGGTAGAACGCCCCTGCGTTCAATCCCCGGTACTGCAAAAAAAATAAATAAATAAAGGAGGCCGTGTTAAACTGGGCATGGTGGTGCACCCCTCCTTGGGAGGCTGAGACAGGAGTATCGCAGGTTTGAGGACAACCTCAGCAATGTAGTGAGACTCTCAGCAACATAGTGAGACCCTATTTCAAAAAAATTAAAAAGAGCTGGAGGTGTAGCTCGGAGGTAGAATGCCCCTGGGTTCAATCTCCAGTACCACAAAAACAAACAAATAAATAAATGATAAAGGAGGCTGCGCTATGGTTGCAGTTTCTGGGGCCCAGTCTCTATCTCAAGTTTACTCCTCTTTAGAAAGGTAGGAAATTTAATAGCATTTTGAGCAAGTGCCCCTTTGTAAACATTCATGGAGTGTCTGCCCTGTGCTGGGTTCTGGGCTCTGGGAGGGACTGGAGCCATGAAGACAGGAGCAACAGGATGATGCAACTGGAATGATAAGATTTGAGAGCGTCCCAGAACCCATGACACATACAGTGACAGTGGTCAGTTAAAGAGGATGCCGTCATTCTTCAGGCAACAATTGAGCACCCAGGATGTCCAGTGTGAACACAATGAGTGAGATTCTAGCACTGAGTGGAGACCTGGGAGAGGAGAGTAAAGCGGCAGCTAAGAGAAACCTAGAGAGTTTGCCTGCTAGTGTTCTGGGTCCACTGGCTTACCAGGCTGTGTAATGAGGTGAGGAGCATGGTCGGAATTGTGGATACCTTGCAGGAAGATGTTTATCCAAAGAAGGACAGAAGGGATGTGCAAAGTCTTTTTCAGCAGAGAATCAGGGGAGTCTAGAGAGGAGTGTTGGAGCAGCCTCAGCGGGGAGCTGTCAGGAGCTTTGGCAATTGACCCAGAACCACCCTGCCCTCCCCTGCACAGCGCTCCATGAGCCTAGATGCTTTCATTGGTGTTTTCCCTTTGAGCTGGCTAAGCTCATTTTCACATTTTAACACCTACTAAGCACCTTAACTCATGCAATCCTCCTAACTATGCTATAATACAAATACACATTTGCCTCCATTGTACAGACAGGAAAACTAGAGTGCAGAAAGAGTAAATGACTCAGTCATAGACAATAGCTCAAAAGTGTCAGAGGCAAGATTTGAAGTTAGGCAGTATAGTTCTAGTCTCTGGGCTTACTTAACCATCCGTTATATGCACCCTTCTTTCACCCCTGAGTGACCTTCCCCACTCAACACAGTGCCTTTGCTAAACCTTGACGTCAGTCTCTCCATCTTTAGGACCCATGGCTCCCTAATAGGGAGGCATAGTTGTGGGCAACCTTAGCACAACTACACAACACTAAAGACCATCAAGACTTAGTCACTAAGGAGGAAAGAGACACATTAGCTGCCTTGGTCTAAGTCTTTGTATCTCCAAAGAGTGAGACCCAAGTGAGTGCCCTTGCCTCACTCTCTGTGCTATAAAAATAAATAAATTGCTGTGCAGTCATACAATGGAATATTAGATAGCAATGAAAGGACAATCTTCTGTTTAACATGTATGTAGAAAAGCCCATGTTATAAACATATAGCTAGGCGTATTATCCATGTTGCCACTATCCGTATTAGGAAATGGAAAATTGCTGGCAATTCAAATACCACTTCCTACTCTCTAATAAATCCTACACACACCATTTCTCCCAAAGATGACCACTACCTTGATTTCTAACAATACAAACTTAAGCCTGCTTTTGAGCTCTCTATACATCAGGAAGCATACAATATTTACTATTGTTTGGGGGGCTGAGACAGGAGGATCTCAGGTTTGAGTATGACCTCAGCAATGTATTGAGGCTTTCAGCGACCTAGTGAGACCCTGTTTCCAAACAAACAAACAAAAAACCAAAAGGGCCAAAGGCGTAGCTCAGAGGTAGAATGCCCCTGGGTTCAATCCCCAGTACCACCAAAAAAAAATAAAAAAGACTAATAATCTTGAACTCCTATTCATCTGTTTATTGGCCATTTAGATCTCTTCTTTTGTAAATATCTGTCAAGTAGTTTGCCCATTTTTAGTTGGGCTCTTCTTTTTCTGATTGACTTGTAGGTATTCCTTGTATATTTCGATTTGAGCCCTTTATCAGTTATATATGTTGCAGATTTCTCTTCCCACTTTGGGGCTTGCAATTTCACTATCTTAATGTCATATTTGGGTGGTTTTTTATTTATTGAGGTGCAATTACCATATAATAAACCACACATGTTAAGAGTGTACAATTTGATATTTTGACATATGTGTACACCCATGAAACCATCACCCCAGTCAGGTTAGGCAACATTTCTATTACTTCCAAAGGTTTAATGTGCCTTGTGGTAACCCCTCCTTCCAAGTTCCCCTCTCCTACAACTGCTGATCTGCTTTCTCTCACTATAGCTTGGTTTGCATTTTCTAAAGTTCTATATAAATGAATCCACAAAGCATAAACTCTTTTTTGTTTGATCTGGCTTCTTTCATTGAGCACAATAATTTTCATATTCATCCATGTTTTTGTGCACATCAGTAGTTCATTTCTTTTTATGACTGAGTAGCATTTCATTGTATGGCATAATACAATTTATCTGTTCACCTGTGGGTGGACATCAGATTGCTACCAATTGTTGGCTATTGCAAATAGGCTGCTATGAACATTCATGTACAAGTCCTTATATGGACATATACTTTCAATTCTCTTAGGTAAATACCTAGAAATGGAATTTCTGGGCATTGGGCAGACACCAGTTAAACAGGTGTCTATTTAACTTTTTAAAGAAATTGTCACAGTTTTCCAAAAGTGGCTGTGCCATTTTACAATTCTACCAACAACATATAACAGTTTTGATTTCTCCACATCCTCACCAATACTTAGCATGGTCAAGTCCTTTTTTTTTCTTAATAGTCATTCTAATAGGTATGTAATATGTCCCATTATCAGTTATTTCCATGCTGACTAATGGTGTTGAACATTTTTGTATGTGCTTATTTGTCATTTCTATAACTTCTTTAGGGAAGTGTCTATTCAAATCTTTTAACTATTGCAAAAATTGGGTTGTTTTCTTATTGTTGAGATTTCTGTATACTATGACTACAAAGCTTTTATCAGATATTTGATTTGCAATATTTTCTCCCAGTCTGTGGTTTCTGTTTTCAGTCTTTAAAGAGTGTCTTTTGAAGAGCAGATTTTCAAAATTTTGATGAAGTCAAAATTATGGATTGTGCTTTTGGTTTTCTACTTAAGACATTTTGCTGAATCCAATAGCAAAGATTTTTCTATTTTTCTTTTGAAACTTTTATGGCTTTTATTTTATATTAAGATGTATAAACCATTTTGAGTTAAAAAATTTTATGTAGGGCCAGGCGTGGTGGCACATGCTTGTAATCCCAGTACTTTGGGAGGTGGAGATGGGAGGATCCGGGTTCGCGGCCAGCCTCAGCTCTCTCTCTCTCTCTCTGTCTCTCTCTTTCTCTCTCTCTCTCTCTCTCTCTCTCTCTCTCTCTCTCTACCTAATGAGGCCCTCCGCAACTTCATGAGAC
This sequence comes from Glis glis, assembly GCA_004027185.1. NCBI lineage: Eukaryota > Metazoa > Chordata > Mammalia > Rodentia > Gliridae > Glis > Glis glis. The sequence goes on from PVJS01003371.1 coordinate 3,690, forward strand.
CCGGTTTCAAAAATAAAGTATAAAAAAATAGGGCCAGGGGTGTAGCGCGGAGGTAGAAAACCCCTGGGTTCAATCCCCAGTACCGCAAAAAAAAAAAAAATTATGTAGTGTAAGGTATGGATTGAAATTCATTGTTTTTCCTATGGATATCCAACTGTTCCAGCACCATTCATTGAAAAGACTTTTCCAGACGGGTGTGGTGGTGCACACTTGTAATCCCAGTACTTGGGAAGCTGAAACCGGAGGATCACAGGTTTGAGACCAACCTCAGCAACTTAGTGAGGCCCTTTGCAACTTAGTGAGACCCTGTTTCAAAATAAAAAATAAAACAGGGCTAGGGATGTAGCTCAGAGGTAGAATGCCCCCTGGGTTCAATCTCCAGTACCACACACAAAAAAAAAAAAAGAAAGAAAGAAAAGACTTTTCCCACTAAATTTTTTTATACTTGTATTGAAATTCAGTTATCCATATTTCCATTGATCTTTTTGTCTATATTCAAGCCAATAGCACACTTAGTTACTATAGCATCATTATAGCAAGTGCTGAAATCAGACAATCTAGTTCTCTAAATTTGTCTTTTCATATTGCCTTTTGACGAATTCTTCTGGTGTTTTGCTTAGTTTTTAACAAGTTTTCTGCAAGGAAACCTGAATCTGATTTGGCATACTCTGAAACTTGGGCCTAGACTCAGGACCTACAGATTTTAATGTCTTTATTCCTTACAGTCTAACAATCATATTTATTTAGATTTTTTAAAAATGCATGAACCTCAAAAGGAGTGGGATTGTGGTAGTATTAGCCAAATAGTCATCAACTGTTAGGGTACCTGACAGCTACTGAGAATCTGACCTTTTGGACAGAGTCCACAGGCTGGCTGTTTGCAGGTAGAGGAACCAAGGTGGAAGGACAGAAGGAAGGAAGGGAACCTTCTATTTGTAGTAATGCCTATAAGTTATGAGGCACTGTGCTGGATGTTTTGCATATAGCAACTTATTTTATGTAAGACACTTTTTAATTTTATTTCCAGGGATTTGTTCTAGAGCAGGGATCAGCAAACTTTTTCTGTAAAGGACTAATATTTTAGGCATGCTCATGGCATGGACTTGTGCCGTTACATGCAACATGTGCTTAAAAAGTTCCTATGTTATACAGGTGTGGTGGCGCACACTTGAAATCCAAATACTTGGGAGGCTGAGACAGGAGAATCACAAATTCGAGGCCAGTCTCGGCAACTTAGTGAGGCCCTCTGCAACTTAGTGAGACCCTGTTTCAAAATAAAGAATAAAAATATAGGGTTGGGGTTGTAGCTCAGAGGCAGAATGTCCCTGGGTTCAATTCCCACTACCACACACAGAAAAAAAAAAAGTTCCTGCATTGACTTAACGCTCTGCTGTCACTATATTGAAACTCCTGAGAGTTTTTAGCTTTTGCTTTTGTTTTATTTTGTTTTTGAAGAGGTCCCTAATTTTCATTTTAAATGAGGCATTACATAGCTAGTCCAGATTCTAGGCTTTGCAGGCCACAGACAGTCCCTGTTGCAATTTTTCAGCTCTGCTAATGTTACACAAAAGGAGCCACGGACAATATGTAAACAATGAGCCAGTCTGTGCTTCAATAACATTTCATTTATGGATGCTAAAATTTGAATTTTATGTAATTTTTACATATCATGAGATATTATTCTTCTTTTGATTTTGTTTTCCCAAAACATTTAAAATTGTATAAGCCATTGTTAGCTCTCAATACATAGACAGTGGGTTCTATTTGGTCTTTGGATGAAGGTGTTCTAGCCCATACTCTAAGGAAACCCCCGCACATGTACAGCAGGTGATTGTAGGTGATTGTCCATTAATGCTCCAAGGAAGAAACACCCAAAAGTCCCCTCAACAGTATAATGGATAGATATATTTTAGTTTACTTATATACAACATATGGTTGAAAGAAGCAAGTCATAAAAGAATACGTGCAGTATGATTTTATTTATATAAAATTCAAAAACAGGCGTATAGAAGTGCTGAAACCACAGTACAAATAAAAGCAAGGGAATGATCATAAGAAGAATCATGATAAGAATCATGATAAGAAGAATCACCTCTGTGGAGCAAAAGGTGATGGGGAAGGGCCAGAAATACAAGGGCAGCCTTGTATTTTTTATCTGAGTCATGATTACATTGGTGTTTGTTCTATATTTATTCTTTGAATTATACATTTTCTGTACATACTCAGAAATGCACATCTCACCGTTTTAAAATTTTAATTTCCAATTTCTAAACCTGAGTTGGCATTTGGAGCCCATAGGGGTGGGGGAAGCACATGTCCGGGCCACATGTTTCCAACTTCCTACAACTCCTCCAATAGCATTTTGAAGACCTTCGGCATCCCTCTGGCCCCGGGCCTCACATTTCTCAAGAAGGGTCTTGGCTCTTATACATTGGACTGTTTTCCGTTTCAGTTTACTTTTGTCTCAGATACTGGGACTCTCTGCCAAATTCCCTCAAGGTCAAATTCACATTATTATGGGCTCCATTGTCTTGAAGCCTTTCTTGTTTGCAAATGCTATTTTTCTTAATTTCAAAATATAATTATAAATAATTCGATCACATTGAACTGGGCAGTGGATTGTGTACTGGCCACTTTCCCTTTATCCCTGGGCTTCTCAGTGTTTAGCCCCGTCTTAATATTTCTACCTCCTGGCTTTCTACGTATAGTTGTATGTTGCCATTAATCTGGGCAGGGCTAAATTAAAAGAAAAGAAAATATGTATTCATGGTTGGAAAGGACATAAGTTTAACAGTAAAAATGGAGTTTGAACCACTACTCAACCTATCAGCTATGTGTTCATAACCATAACCTAATCTCTCTGAGCTTTTTTCTTTCATTAATAGAAGTAGGACTAATAATGACTACTAGAGAGTCACTGTAGGAATTACATTTATAAAGGTTAAACAGGAAAACTTGTGACATGTAGCTAGCTCAACACCTGATGTTACTGTGTGACTTGTGGTGGGCACATGGTAAATTTGAATTTTCTTTCCCTCCCTTCCTTCCTTTTCTTTTTTGGTACTGGGGATTGAACCCAGGGGCATTCTACCTCTGAGCTACACCCCCAGACCCATTTTATTTTTATTTTGAAACAGGGTCTCTCTAGGTTGATGAGAGTCTCACTACTTGTTGAGGCTGTCCTCAAACCTGTGATCCGCCTGCCTGTCTCAATCTCCCAAGTACTAGGATTACAGGTGTGTGCCACCATGCCTGGCTCCTTTATTCCTCCCCTCTCTCCCTCCTTTCCTTTTTCCTTCCTTTCTTTTCTTATTTCCTTCCTTTCTTCTTTGCTTCACCATCTTCTACCTCTTCCTTCCCTCCCTTCCTTCCTCTTTCTTTCTGATCACTTGCAAGAATTTGTGTGTGTGTGTGTGTGTGTGTGTGTGTGTGTGTGTGGTACTGGGGATTGAACTCCAAGGACATTCTACCTCTGAGCTACACCCTCAGTCCTTTTTATTTTTTGTTCTGAAACAGGGTCTTAGAAGCTGCTGAGAGTCTCACTATGTTGCTGAGACTGTCCTCAAACCTGCAATCCTCCTGTTTCAGCCTCCTAAGTACTGGGATTATGGGCATGTGCCACCATGCCCAGCAGCAAGTTAATCCAGCAAGTAATTGCCTAAAGAGACCAGAGGATAGTAAGCAGGTCAGGGGCAAGAAAAATCATGGATGCAAAGATTCTGCTCATGAGTCCGGGGAAAGAAGCCCTAGCATATTCTTCACTTTACTTGGCCATCTCTCTTTATATTTCTTATTTCCTTTTGAACTCAGGTCTGTTCATACCTAGAAATTCAAGATCCATAGTAAGGGCCCCTGTGAGATGCTATAGAGAGCCTACGAGGACTGCAGCATGATTTTAGGGATAAAAATTGCTTCCATGAAAACCGCTCAGAACCCTATCTGACATATTGTAAGCACTCAATAAATGTTGGGTCTTCTGACTGTTACCATTGCTGCTATGATTATTATCCTTACTCGTGACAGCATCCCAACATGTACATCAGGAGTCGTAAGGCTACTATGCCCCGTTTGCCAAATGCACACCAACTTACAAAGGCAAGAGATGGTGGTTTCTTCAGCATTTCCCACTTCACCCTGTCATTTTCTCCCCTGAACATTTCATTCTGCCTTTTCCAGAACAAACATCATTATAATCACTTCTTGTTCACATCTCTGATATCCCCATGGCTCTTGCTGCTCTCACTGGTAGAAGCAACACCTCTGAATTTACTACCATCTGCAAATATCATTAGCTATTGTTTATTCCCTCTCCCACACTATTAATGAAGATGTTAATTAAGACCAGAACTAACACTGACCCCAGCAGCAATCCACTAGACATTTATCCAACTGGATAAACTTCTGTTAGTCATTACCCACTGCTCATAGACACTACCACTACTCCATTCTTTTCATCTGCTAATTTGTAAGAGACTGGGGGGAGAGAATTAAGGGAGCCCAGGATTATTTAAAAATTAACACTCTGATACTTAGGGTTTTTGGAAAGGGATTCGGTGGAACATCAGAAGGGCGGTTGTCAGTAGTATGCATGAATAAGTGAGCCAGCCTTAAAAAATATTTGGTAATTGCCCAGCTAAGCTTATGGGTTTTGGAGAATTTAGCAATGCACAATAAGGCTGCATTACACCAGTACAAATTGTAGAGTTTTCAGACCAGCCACTTCTTTTTACAGTGATTAGCCTGAGATCCAAAGAAATCAAGTGACTTGTCCAAGGTCACCTCCCTACTTAGTGATAGTATCTGAATTGTAACTGGGGTTCCAATCTATAAGAATTTTGCTTCACTGAGGTTCTGTTCTGACATGTACACATCAGCATTTACCTACTAAATACTAAACTTGTGAACCACTATAATTACCATTTCATCTTTCTTTCTTTTTCCTTTTTTTTTTTGTGTGTGTGTGTGATACTGGAGACTGAACCCAGGGACATTCTACCTTTTTTTTAAAATTTTTTTGTTTTGAAACAGGGTTTCACTAGGTTGCTGAGAGTCTCGCTAAATTGCAGAGGCTGGTCTAGAACCTGGGATCCTCCTGCAGCCTCCCAAGTACTGGGATTATAGGTATGTACCACCATGCCCCGTCCAACTTCATCTTTTTGTCTCCAGCAAATGATGTCACAGAGTAGGAGTTCAGGACACACTTCTTAAAGGCATATGCATTATGCACCATGATGCACTGTTCTCTTGACCTATAAATTGTTGGTTCCAACCCTAGCAAAGCATTAGAAGCACCTGGGGGAGCTTTAAAAAATACCGATGCCCACACCATACCCCTGGAGATTCTGATTTAATTGGATTGAGGAGAGGCCCAGGCACTGGTAATTTTTTAAAATCCCCCAGGTGATTCTCATGTGCAGCCAGAGTTGAGAGCCACCTTAGAGGATAGTGTTTTTCCAAAGACTCCTAAATGGAGAAGTTTGATCCATAGAAAATTTCAATGCAAAACCACAACAACTTAAGCAATTAGAAGCAACCTTTCTTCTGAGTAGGAAACTGACTGTTCCACAAAACCTTTCCTTGCACAGAATGTGAATTCCATTGCCAGCTCAGAGTGATGTGGTTTGGAATCTACTGATTGGGTGGAGGTATTTATACCAGGCATTGCTTGCAAATTTAAGGTCTATAGGTGGTAGTGCCAACTTAAGAATGACACCACCTCTAAGATGGTCCAGAAGTGAGTTCCTAGTCCACAAGTAGCAAACTCAAGCAAAGAACAGAGGATTTACCAGGCTTTAGGGGGCTTTTTGTTGTTGTTGCTTTTGTTTGAACATGAATACCCACCATACTCATGGCAGTAACAAATGCCGTACAGCCACTGGTATGGCAATGAAACCTTAGTAGATGAAGAATGTAGGCCAAACACAAAATAAGAAAATGTAATCTCAGGCTTCTTCCTGGACAAGAGCCTGCAAAGGATAAATGACAAGTCTTTGAAGCTGCCAGTCTTCTGCCGTTGCACTTTGTGGTCTTTTACATCTCAGGGGAACAGCTCTACATGACTAAGTGCCCACTGGCACTCACACCTGTCCGGATTGGGGTATTAGAGCGCTCATGTTTAATTGTACAGGTTGTTCACTACCCAAGGGCACCTGGTACATGATGGCTGAAAGCTGCACTGAGAAGTGCTTCCAGGAAGGATGGACAGCTCTATTTGTAGTTTACAGAAAGGTAGCGCATGGCAGTTGAAATGTCTAAAGAGGGAGAAAGACAAAACAGGTTTCCATGCCCATGTCATAAGTAGCAAAGGGCTTTAATGAAACCGAGAAGCAGAAAGAAGAGGTGTTCAGAAGGGACCTGAGGGAGTGCCCACCTTCCCTACATCTGCTGCAGTATCATGCCTCTCAATGTTGTTAAGGCTGTGATAAAACAGGAAAATAGCACCGGAAGCCAGGGAAGTGTGGAAATGGAGTATCTGCAGAATAGACAATAAGACCCGTGGAAAAAGGAAGTCAGAGGTGGGAATGTTTTATGTGTTCATTCTCCCAACAACTGAAATCAGGGGCCAGCCATAGCACACAGGCTTGTTGAGTTTCTGGTTTAGCTTTGGGGGCAGACAAAGAAGAGAAGGAATCCCAGCACCAGGCGCCCCACTAGTGAGTGCTTCCAGATGCACTGATGCTCCTCCCAAAACACTGCTCAGGAAACATTGCTTAGCGAGAGTGACTCCTCGGGAGGAAAAAAAAATCAGTCATTTTGACAAGGTCAAAATACCAAGAAAACAGCATTCCCAACTGCGAAGTTGTGGGTCAGCACCAGAGTTCATTAGAACATATTCTTTTCTGCTTCTCCCTTCTTAGGCTTTTCAGCCATGGGGCAATTTTTAATACCTCCTCAAGAACAGAACTCTGGGGATGTAAGAACATGTTAATGTCTGGATATTCAGTAAGGGTCTTTCTCCACCTGAGCTCTGGCAAAGAAAGGAACTAGAGAAGGGGGTTGGAATGATGGAGCCAAAGAATCCCATCTAAGAACAAATGATCCCAGGTGTTTTCAGGCATAGAATGAGTGGACTGATGTATGCTTGCCCTGGAGTGGTCCAATACGAGGACTCAGAGAGCAACAAGGTTGCCCTTGAGATTTGAAAATTGGGGCAATATGGAAGACTTCCCCTTTGCTTGCACTTTTGGAAAGCTCAAGAAGAAAGCCAATGAAGTCAGAAGGGAAAGAGGGAAGAAGGAGGGGAGAAATGAAAGGAGAGAGGGAAGGAGAGGAAGAGGACCCATTTATTCAGGTGTGCAATGTTACCTAATCTTTAGAGCAACTATGTGGCCCTCCCACAGTTGGCTAGCCAATAAGTGGCCGGTTGTGTTCAAAACAACTGTGTCTGATTTCAAAACTTCTTCCTTTTCTTCTAACAAGTTGCTACCAAGTTGACTAAATATACATATAGACATATACATATATATGTATAGATACATGCATGCGTACATGTGCATATATGTGATTTAAAACAAAACAAAAAAATAGTGGGATTGAACCCAGGGCCTTGCACATACTAAGCATACGCCCTACCACTGAGCTACACCCCCCAATACACCTCCCCACGTGTGCTTTACACCATCAGTGTTTCTTAATACTGCCCTTATCACCGAGCAACCAAACAATGAGGATACATTTCCTATTTCTTTTTATATACTCTTCTCTGGGTAAATGGTTTTCTCCCTTCAAGATTGCCTCTTATGTGTTTTTGTCTGTATATTATTGAAGAAAGGTAGAAAAGAAGGAGTAAGGCCAAGGGAAATAATTGGTCTTGGTTCTGTTGCCTACTGAGCATGGTTTGTGTGCATGTGTGTGGGGGGAGGGGGAGTGTCACCATTTTGCCAACCCTGTACCACCTGGCTGGGAATTCTCAGATCTCCTTTAGATAAACAGTTTAGTCTTGTTTCCCCCCATCTCCTGTCAGTTGAAATTTCTCCCTTTGCTGTGAGACCAGAGTTCATTAGAACATACTTTTTCCTGGTTTTCGGAGAGGGTTCTTTTCAAGCAGCCATTCTTTACTAGTCTCTGAGTAGAGTTGAAGACCTCTCCTCCATTGCCAAGGAGCCCCTACCTCCTGTTTGCCTCTCAGAGGAAGTGGCCTGGCCTAGGGGTGGGAATGCCCCTGAAGAGGCTCAGTCTCCCTCCCCATGGATGCCCAGGCTCAGCCCTGCTGTCCCATGAAGGAGGGACACGCAGGGCTTTCCCCTGAGCAGACACAGATGCCTCAGGAGGGATGCTGTCACAAAAGGGTTTATTTGAAAAAAAAAAAAGTGTGAAAGGGACGAGGCTGTTGGCAGGGACACCAGTTCCATGCCGCAGCCTCTGCTGACTGCAGACTCCACGTATGGATTCTTTCCTTTCTCCACTTCCCAGGGCTTTGCATTCATGCTATAAAGAAAAGCAATCCCCAGGCAAAGATGTTTACAGTATTTTGTTAAAGTTTGGTAGGGAGGAGGGAAGAGGAAGAAAAAGGCTGGATTTGGGGGACAGGGGGAGGGGACTGACTGGGGGAGGGGGCTGACTGCTGGGGAGAGAGGAAGAGAGAGGGAGAGAAAGAGAAGGCAGGCATGCATGAGAGTCCCAAGCAGTGCCAAGAAGCAAAGAAAGGGCTGCTTGGGGACAGGGGGAGGAAAGTGTGCCAGAGCCTTATAGAAAAGGAGCAAAGAGCTGAACAGGAGGAATAGTTAAAAACTGAAGTGCAAATGGACTTCAGGATCCTCCTGGCAAAGCCTGCTGCAAACAAAATACGAAATAGGCCACCATGACCACTCTGAGTGACACAAGTTCTGAGGAAGCAGTTAGGGGAAGCCACAGACATGGCCTAGCAAATAAATAAATAGATAAATAAATAAGTGCCAGGGTATGCTAATATGCGGGGGGTGGGGAGGATAGAAAGAATGAAAAGAACAGGAAGGTGCCTGAGAAAGAGCGACATCAAGTGAAAGCAAAAACAGCACAGCACCGAGACAGATACACATGTGTAGCCAGACCCCAAGAGAGACACACAGAGAGTCACACAGAGAAAGACAGAAAGGGCTGGGGGGGGGGGGATGAGAGTGGGGTGAGAGAGAAAGTCTCCAGCCAAATGCGGAGACTTGGCAGGTGGACAGGAGCAGCCGGGCCAGGCAGTAACTGCACTTGCTATGTCTAGTCTATTGTTGTCTCGGAGGAGGGGGGGAGTAGGGAGAGTTGTTTGTTTGTTTTGTTGTTTGGCCTCTTTGTCTCTTTTGTTCCAAGCAGTTAGTTTGCTTCTTTCCCAGACACTGGGCTGATGGAAAACCTTTATGGATTTTTCTTAAAGGGACAGGATTAGCTAGTTCACCAGTACTGTGGATTTCTCAGTCCTAACCAGTTCCTATCCAAATGACTGTTGTATTTTTAAAAAGGATCCTGTTAAGAACAGGGAGTCAGTGTTTATGCTGTTTGGTGCCTGATTAACAAAAATAAACTGGTCAATTTTATCCTCCCCACTAAATCTCCTCCTCCTGGCCAAGACTGCAGGGGGAAGAAAGGAAAGAGGGTAAGAAGAAAACCCTACAAACTAAAGTAAATGAAGAGCGTATATACAGAAAAAAAAAACGATGAACACACATTGCTCCCTTAAAAAATTAGGAATCAAGATTATAAATGCAGACTAGGCTTTAAATATTGAACAGAAGAGAGGCTTTGAAGTAAGAAGTGGTCTGTCTGCCCTCTCAGGCATCCACAGCCTAGGCTCTGCACCTGTGGCCTTGCAGGCCAGTCTCCTCTTCCAGGCCCATCCTAGGGGATAAACAGCCCTCTGGGGTTTCTGGGAGGCTTTCTTGGGTCACTCTCCAGAGCTTGGCCTCCCTGGGGGAACTGGCCATTAAAGCACTGAGGCACCCAAGCTGAGGTGACAAGCGTAAAAGGTACAGAGTCATTAAACAGAATGGCCCTGCTTTGAAAAGGGAGGCAAGGAGAAGGGGCGTCCCTGCAAACCCTTCACTTCTTGTTGCCACAGAGAATCTCACCTTCTTGTCCATACTGTAACTTAAACAGATTTTGGCAAAAGGAGGTAGCTTCTGAATGAAATGACATTTTAAAACACTCCCCCAATTTATCTACCTTCCCCCCATTTTCCATTCCTCTCTAGCCCTCCCTTGAGAAGCGCAAGTTCTTAATCCCATCTTTCTCCTCTCTACTCCTGCCATGAAATCTCCCAGTGAAATCTAGGGTGCTGGAGATGAAAAAAAAATACAATCAAAGGGCCCCCGGGGCTATACCCAGGGTACACAGGACTGGGTAAAGGAGATGGGAAAGGGAAATGGGGTCTCCTTCGTGAATGAGATTCTTTATATTCCAAGCAAACACAAATCAGAGCCCTCAGTTCTGCCCTCAATGAGCGGCTGGTGCAGCTCGAAGGTGCAGGCAGCTGCTCTGGGCACCAGGGAACTTCTTCACCCCATTCATGAGGAGTTTGGGACTTGACCGAGACAGTTCTGCCAATCAGTCAGACTTGGGGGTGGTGAGATGAAGGGTTAAGTAGCTGCACACACTCACGACTTTCTCTGCCCCCTCATGTTAATTTCGCTCCCCTCACACCCTTCTACCAACAAGCGTCCTTTCAAAGCCAGTATAGGGGTGCCCCTGTCGTGGCCGCACGTTTTGCTTCTGGTGGGGTGCCATTTAGAGGGCCCTGGCAACCTCTGTAGGGCTTTCTCTGACTCGTTCGAGGTGGGAGGCCTCGCCTGCAAGACCGGGAGGGCCGATCTTGGTTCTCGGCAGGCCCAACCGCACTCGGGCCTCTGCAGAGCTGCTGGGCCAGAGGGATCGCCCCTGGAGCGCTCTCAGCGCGCGGGGCATGAGTTTGACCCCAGCAGTAGAAAAGAGGCTGTGCGACCCCGGCTGGCGTTAGGTCCCCCGCTGCTCAGGAAGAGTGTGCGTGAGAATTTGTAGCATCTTTGCGTAAACCTTTCATATCCACGGTCACACGAGGTAACCGAGGTAATCGACCCCTCCCCCAACCTTGACCTAAAGACTAGATCGATTCTGATTTGGAAGAAATCAGCTCAGACAGGCTGAACCCGCTGGCCTTCAGGACGTCGCTCCGGCAGACGACGCCTGCCATTGATGATAAGAACCTGCCTGCCACGTGGAACAATCAAGGTTAAGTGGGGCCACCACCCTGGCGGCGTCGGGTCCGATTTCACGCCCAACGAAATGGGGTTCAGAAAAGGCCGCCCGGCGTCCCCAGGCCCAGGAGGGCGCGCCACGCGGTCCTCCGCGGATTTCGTTTCTGTTCCCCCGCACGCGTCCTGCAGCGCGCAAGGAGGTCCAGTTCGCCCGAACGTTCCCGTTAGCTGGTTGGCTTGAAAGTTGAAGCCCTGAGGTAGTAAATTTGGGCACAAAATCTCAAACCTCGCTAATCCTAGACAAAATAAAAACGTAACGGGCCACAAATTAACCAACTAAAGGTGCTTTCTGTGATAGTCGCCTGGCCGCGCTTCGAACCTTGAGGGAGTGAACTTTTCCACCTCCAATTCTGTGTGGAAAGAGCTCGGGAAGATGACAGAACAAGGTGTCCTGTACTGCTACCTCTTCTCGTCTCCCAAACATCACCCCAAATCCGTCGCATCCACAGCTCTGGGCAAAGTGTGTGTGTGTGTGGGGGGGGGGAGGTTTGCTTTGAGCTCCTACAGAATTAGCGTCACACCAGGACGCAAGGTTTCCCAGGGAGACGAAACCAGGCTGGAGAAATCTCTGCCGGGGGACCCCTGGCCACCATTCCGGAGAGAGCCCGCCCTGAGCGAAGGGTGCATCTCCGGAGCCCCAGGATGGGGACCTGGAAGGCAGGCGGATGGATGCTTGAGGCTCGGGCAGGGTGTGATCTCTTAAAGAAAAAAAAAAGTGTACATAGCTATATAAGTATAAACAAATAAATTTGAACCAAACTAAACTATAAGCCCGCAGGTCCCCACCGAAAGCGCGGTGGGGGAGGAGGGGGCGGGAACGGCCGAGACGCAGGCAGTGGGGGGATGCAGAACGAACTCCGTCCCCTGCACAGTCGGTGCTTTCGGGGGCTCCACCGCGGCGCACTCCCACCCGCAAGGTTTGGACTCACAGGGGAAGGTGCGGGGGGCGGGGAAGGAGAGGGGGAGGGGAAGGGGGGACTCTTTTCCTTCCCTTGCCATCGCCAGCTGGGGCGAACTTGAGGTGGCACTGCGCGAGAAAACTTTTCTTTGGAAAGTTTAGGGAGCACGGTCGGTGACAGAGGCGCGGGGCTTGCAAGCAGTGCCGAAGTGGGCGTGGGGGGAGCGAGCAGGAGCGATGGTGAGATTGTAGAGAATGACCAGGTTGGAGATCCAGGTTTCTCGAGTCAGGTCTGCCCACGAGCCCCGAGGCTTCTGGGAACCGGTGACCGTGGGGAGTCTAAGACGTTTTGTTGCAAGACAGGCAAGACAGGGCTTTAGGAGTTCCGCGGTTTCTGTCGGTGCCCAAGGCACTACCAAGCGACGGCTCTCAGCGGTAGGGGGAAAGGCTGGCGGGCCCAGGCGCTGTTAGATCCTCCCGACGAGGGGCCCAGTCCCCCACCTTTACTCCGCCCCGTGAGGGCTGCGCGCGCCAGGGATCTTTGGGGGCGACGCGCGGGGTTTCGCGACGCGCGCCGGGTCTCTGCGCACCACGTGCGCCCACGGCCCAAGGCGAGGCCATTGGGGCGAGCGCCCCCGCAGGGGAGGGGACCGCGTAGTCGAGACTAGGTTTCTGCTATGCCCCAGCTTGCGTTTTCATGCTCGTGGAAGAAGAAGTGGCCCACCCCAATTTCTCCTCGCGCCCTGGGAAGGAAACGTGGTGCGCCAGGCCGCCGCAGCCCGTGGCACACACGGCCTGGCATTCCGCTTTTCCTCGCTGTGCACCAGGAGAAGGCATAATCCAATTATGCCCTCCCCGAGCAGTGCACGCTCTTCTGTTGCTCGGAGCCTAGGATATTTCGAAGGGGAATCTTCGAAAAACGACATACGCTCTGAAGCCAAGTTGAGTTTTGTAGTAACTACTGGGGGGGAAAAACACCAAATCGGCGGTGAGTTTACAGCCTGAAGCGGTTTATTTAGGCTCGCTAAGCGCCATTCCAAACCGAGCAGCTCGCGCTATTTTGGGAGAAGTTGGAGAGTGGAGCGAAAACAAGGTTATTTAAAGTGACGCCCAGAACGCGACTTTTGTTCCACGACTCTTTAAATGTCTGCGTCTGGGCTTCAGTTTGGCGCGGCCCAGCCTTTGATATTTAAACCAGATCAGCTCCCGAGTGAAACTACCTGTTGGGGGACTGGAGCCTAGGTGCTCGACCCTCCTCTCCCCTGCAATTCTGGCTGCGGGGGGACGGCTCTGGGGGTGGCCCGAGAAGGGAGAGCCGAGAGCGGCGGAGGCCGTCAGTTGCGCGTGGCAGTGCCGGGCGAGCGGCACTCGCGCCTCAGTTCCTTCTTTAGGAACTAAAACCAGCCCCCATAAGCTGTCCCGGGCCCCTGGCTGCAGGGATGGGCAGGAACTCAGCACGATTCTCTAAGTTCGGAAACCACGAAGCAGTACGTTGGATGCTTGCGCCTGAATGCGAGTCTAACTTTGCAAAACAAAAAAGCTGCGCGGCGCCTTCCCGGGCTCCCGCCCCCACGCCGCGCTCCAACACCTAGCGCTTTTCCTTGGGCTGAAATTCACTTTACTACTTCTCGAAATTCTCAGAACTCCGCAGTCGCTTAGATGCCCGGCCACCCGGGGGCTGCCAGAAGCCGCTCTGCTGGTGGTTTGAGGGGAACCGCTCTGCTCTTGCGAACAAACGGATCTCGGTGTTTTTCAACCGCCCAGCGGGCAAGGGAGCGCAGCTAGAGGACTGTCTATACACTCTGGTCCATTGGGAGAAATTGTGGAAGCTAGGGGGCCGGGGCTTGGTGTCTCACAATTCGGACTGGGCCCTGCGGCTGGAAGCTCCATCTGAGAAGCGCACAGCCCGGGTCTGGCGCGCAGTTAACATCCTCGCTGCCCTCAAACTCTCCAGCAGACCCCGCCCGGCTCTAAATCGGGGCGTTCGGCGGCGCAGGCTGGGCAGCCCTGCGAGTTTCCCCGGGCGCCGATGGCACTCGGCGTTTTGTCTCTGATGCGGGTTTCTGCTTTTTGGTAGCGAACTCCACTCGGTTTGAGGAGCAGCGAAATTTGGGGAAGGCTCTAGGGGGGGTCCTGTTTGGGGTCCGAGGGGACGCAAAGACTTTCTCTGGAGCTGGGTAACTGCGGCACTCAATTTTCTTAGGGCCTGCGGTTATATCCCCTGTGGCCGCAAAGCGCCCGACTGAAAACGAAATGGGGACCAATATTAAGAAACTATAGGGGAAAGAGGGGAGTAAGATTCATCGTGTTTAGGAAACTCGTTTTAACAGAGAAGACCGCGGGTCTATGTGGAAAACCGAGACTTTATTAATGAGTCTTTATTACACAGGGATGAGCTACCAGACGGCTCAGAACGCCTTCCGCTCGGCGGTGCCTTTTTTAACCCATTAGTCATCCGGGCAATATTAGCCTGTTGGGCCCTTCAGTCACACCCCTATTCCCAGCCCTTAGTGGCACTTCCCTTCCCTGTGTGTCCCCTGCCTGTGCCCAGCCTTTGGGTTGCCCGGGACCTCTCCGCGTCTAGAAAAACTCGTGCAAACTTGCTCTTCTCCAGGGGCGCGCGCACGGGTGGACTCTCCCGGAGCGGGTCGCTCCGCAGCCCCGGTGACCCTCTTGGGCCTGGGAAACCCGGCGTGTTTTCCAGCGCTCCGGCTTGGCGCTACTGCTTTATTTCAGCTCAATCCCAGGGGCACGGAACCAAGGATAATAAACAATGTGCTTATTAGAGATACAAACGGGCGCAGCGAAGAAGCACGTAGAAAATCAAGCACAGAGACCTTTTAACAAGTGGTCAGATATTCAGGACTGCCTTTGAAAGTGACTTGTAATGTACAACAAAGAGCATTTCTCTAAAAAGACAGTATTTCCCAGAATACAAGTTTTGTCAAAAATATGATGTTTGGAGCTGTTTTGTTTTTTTGGTTTTGTCTCTGGGAATCAGGTGGGGTTGTTGCTACCTGTCTAAGCTCCGGTGCAAACCGCCTCCTGGGGCCATCTCCGTGGATTGCAAGGCCTCTTTAAAACAGGAGAGGTCTTCCAGGTGGGCTGTACCCTGATACCGTTATTCCAGATCTCTCAAAAATTGAAAACACTACCTGCCCTTTACGGAGTGAGTGACACGGTCTTTAGGGGGAGATGCAATTTTAACAGGCACAATTTTAACAGGCACGGCCAGATAATTCAGACGTAGGAAAACCACACACACCCCCTTTTTTGAAATGTAAACACAGATACTTTCTGGGTGCTGACCATGAGAATGGGGGCTAAGGATTCCAGTCCGGTGCTAACCGATTTATGCTGTCTGTTGGCCTTAGGAAAGGGTTTCCCATCTGCTCTGAACACCCCCTTTACAATGCCAGAAAATCTTCCTGCGTGCAAATAATGGTAGGGAGCTGCTGTAACGATTGGTGCTGCTTTAAGTAGGAAGGAGATCAAGGGACAAAAAGAAAGTTGCAACCTTTCTACCCAGACTACCTGCCTCTAGTCCCCTAAGGCCAAGTTGTGGCCAAGCAGACTCCAGTAAAACCTTCCCCTTCCCAGCAGTGTGGGAAATGAATCAACTGTTTTCCAGGAACAAATCTCTGATTTTCAAGAGCTGGGGTGCACCAAAACAGGTCTCCCCAAACCAGCTGCTAAGGGGGAGAAGGGTTTGGGCCTAAACATTTGTGCCTCCTATGCCCCAGTCTCTTCACTTGGTTGTTGTTCAGATAAAGCAAACTGCTCAAAGAAACTGCAGAGGTGCCTTAGCTCAGTTCTTATGGGCAGTAGATTCCTTTTGATTTTGTCCACAGCCCATATATCCGAAGGGCAGCTATGGATCTGCTCCTGGATCTGCTTAGGCAGGGCCTGGTCTCAGCTCTGTGACCCATACAGAACTTTCAACCTAGGGAACTGGGCTGGGGCTGGCTCCAGTTTGGCCAAGAATGCCCAGCCCTTTCTGCCCTCCAAGGGCATCTCACTTCTCTGGAAGTGATCATGGTGCCAACTGCCCTCAAGGAACAGCCAAAACCTTCTCTTCCCCTTCCCAGCCCAGCTGAGGATCCTACACAGTGTCCACACGCTACTCGTCTCCTGACTTTTGGTACATGCTTTAAACCCTGCTTAGCTGTCTCTGGCCTTTTCTGCCCATCCTAGATGACCACTCTTCCTAGGAAAGGTTTCTGCCCAATGAGCTCAAGGTTGAGAGAGTCTTTTGTAAAGACTGTGACTGAACTGGAGAAGGTACCTCAGACATTTTTGCTGGTGAGCTTGTTGCTTGTCTTTCTCACCACTTTCCAAATCAATTGGCCAGTGTCTTGTCATTTTACAGATGAAGAAGCTGGGGTGCAGAGACGGGGATTTAACTCACTCAAGGGCATGCAGGGAGCTGACAGCCGGGTCTGCAGCAGCCTCTGGGTTTCTTGATCTGAAGTCCCGTTTGCTCGGTTTTGAGGGAGGTACAACAACTAACAATAAACTACTGTTTAGTGAGCACCAGCTGTGTGCCAGACATGTGCCATGCCAGACATGTTACAAAGCGCAGCAACTCCCAGGAGCCGCATTGGCCCCAACAAAATTTTAAAAATAAAGTTATAACAGGAATATATGCACAAATCAAAATGTTTCAAGTAATACCAAAAAAGAAAGAAAAAGCATAAAATGAAAGTAAGTCTCCACTCCCTCTCCCGGGATGACATTTATGGTTTTCATTTTGGTGGCTGTATGTGTATCTAATAGATGTTATCATCATTTTATGACTGAGGAGAGGAAGGTTCACAATCACCTCAAGAGCCCTAGCTACCTGTCTCTGGGCTCAGCACTGCTCCGCATCAGCTAGGGTGAATGGGGAGAAAAGAAGTGAGCGAGGCCACAGATAGAAAGGTGGGTCAGGTCCGAGTGGACATCACCCCTTCTTTTTCTCTCCTCCTGCCTAGTCCAGGATCCCTGGAATGCTACATTTTCAGAAACTGAGACCATACCCTCTCCCAGTGCATATAACCTAATAATCATTTTGGTGGCCACATTGCTTCCAGGCCTTGGTGTCACTGAATAAGCAGACCTCCTCCATACCCAGTCACCAGGCTCCTCCATCCTGTTCTAGGTCTGGGACTGGGATGTTCCTCTTAAGCTTTGGGATTCCCTATCTCTCGGAGCTGTCTGGAGACTCCAGGGAAAGGACTGTGTGAACTCTGTTAACCGAGCAGCTGCTTTTCAAAGGGCTCTAGAGCACCCTGTGGCCCTTCAGTTTGGAACAGGGCAGATTTAGGGTTCTTTGCAAAAGGGTGTGTTCTTGACATTTGAGAGTTTGCAGTGTGTGTGTGTGTGTGTGTGTGTGTGTGTGTGTGTGTGTGTAATAGGGGCAGGGCTAGGAGTGTGTCAAAGTGGAAGAGGATGCTTATTTATCTGCAAAGGAAGGGAGTGTCGAGTGTTTGGAATCAGGAGATTTTGGCAGGTATGCAGCGGATTTCTTTCTGCTAGAGAAGGCACAGAGCCCGGTTGGTGAGGACACCGGAGGCAGTCATCCTGCATGGGGTGCTCCGTGGGTGGGGAAGAGTAGCAGAGGGATGACGGAAAGGATGCTCAAGCCTGTTCCTTTAGTACGTTCTGAACACCAAAGGCTGTGTTCTGAGACTGTTCAGGGGCATGAAGACAGGATTGGGGGGACCACTGCAGGATGGCATAAGCTTCGCAGAACCAGTTACTTAATTTATTATTTTTTGTCAGCAGAAAGGGGAGAGATATTAGAGGACAGATGGGACAGTTCTTTCAGGAAGTTCGCCTTGTCTTTGATGGTTCTTCATTCTGGAAGAATTTCTGGAACCATCCCCAATTTAGGGGCCTCCAAGTGAGGATAAATAATGGGCCGTGGCTAGGGTCTCCTAGGCTTTGCACAGGAGGAGCAGCCGGGAGGGGCTGGTGTCTCTTCCCCGGCAAGCTTGCAACACGCACACATCTGAGATTGTGGGGAGAAAGACTCGGACCCGCCGCTGGGGAGGAAGGCCTTAAGATGTTGAAGGCCTCTAGATAGGGGGCTGGTGTCCATGAGAAACTATGAAGGGAGGGAAAGGCGCATTTTCTGGAAGCCGAGCCAGGCTTCAGAGCCTGCTTTCATTGCCTGTCAGGACAAAGGATGCTGCGCCCCCTGGTGTCAGACAGGCAGCTGGTGCCAGCTAGCTGCTTGGAGATACACAGCAGTGAGACCCAGAGACCAGCTGTCCACAGGTCAGGTGCCTTTTCTTCTCTTTGCTATGGGAGCTGAAGTTGGAATAGCCCTTGCGTTCTCAACTCCGGAGTCTCGCAGAGACCCTGGTATATAGAGAGCAGGGTTTTATGGGGTTGCACTCAATTTAGGCCGGCAGGACAATGCCTGTGTAGAAGTAGCATTTTGGGGTGAGAAGTACTCTGTTGTGATAGAAAAGACTTGATTTTGAATGAACTGCTGGTCTGGGGTGAGTCATTTAAAATTTTAGGTCTTCTCTTTCCTTGTCTTCAACACCAAAGAGTTTAGAGTAAGATGTTTTAAAAGTCTTTTCTAAGTTCTAATGTTGGGGTTTATTCCATAATCATTACACTGCACCCTCTTTTCTCAGAGCCTTGCAAATATGACTTTTTAAAATTTATGTGCAGGTGCAAATGTTATATGTTTCAGATCATGAGTTCCTGCTTCTGAGCAAAGATTTTTAAAAAGTGCAAAATATACCTCTTTTCAGCACAGAAGCCCCCCACTCCCCAACCTTTTGTGGAGCCTCCTGCAAGAAAGCTGCAGAGTGAGCAGGACTTCAGTCTCTGCTGTTTCTTTTAAAAATAAAGCACTAAAGTGTTGTGCTGGAAATTCTGCTACTAAGTGTTGCATGTGGTAGGTGTGAATATATGCTTCAATAGTTCCAGGCACAAGACCAAAAAACTTCCCCTAAATTAGCAGAATTTTCAGCTATAATCTGGCTAACAGTTTTCTACAAATAGGTACAAAGACTAAATGGGGAATAGTTTTTCTCTTAGGGGGTGCCTGCAATGGGCTTCCTTTGAAACTTAGGGCCATCCTGTCCTCGTAGTCAGGTGATTTGAAGGAGGATCAGCCCTGGGGAAGAATTACACTGCAGCTGAGAATTTCTCTCTCCTAAAATCTGCAAGTCTCACTGGGCATGGTGGCGCATGCCTGTAATCCCAGTACTTGGGGGGCTGAAATAGGAGGGTCGAAGGTTTGAGGCCAGCCTCAGCAACTTAGTGAGACCCTCAGCAACTTAGACCTTCTTTCAAACTAAAAAGGGCTGGGGGTGCAGCTCTGAAGAGAATGCCTCTGGGTTCAATCCCCAGTACCTAAGATAACAATAATAATAACAACAACAATAGTAATTTAAAAATGAAACTGGCAAATCTCATCTCAGAGAGAGGAGTTCTTTCTTCTGCTTACTCCATGGAATGGGTACAGGGGTTTTGTTTGTTTTTTAAAGGAAACTGATTATTGTTCTGTGAAGGATCACTTGAGCAGCAACCTCAGTTTTGCAGTTGTGGATGGAGTGTGCAGCTATTGTCCTGCAGTCCCGTCCCGATTCCATCTGCTGAGGTGGGGGGCAGGTCTCTCTATGAGAGATGAGCTAGGAGGAAGAACAGCAGCACAGGTGAGGTGGCCAAGGCAACAGACTCCTGCCTCAGCAAGGGGGAGGGCAGGTGTGTGAGCACATTTGGTGGAGGGGTGAGTGCAGTGATTTGGAGCACTGTGACCCTGATGAAAGGAAGCAGCAAGGTTATTGAATGAACCATGTCTCTCCAAAATTCCCACGTGGAAGCTGTAAACCATAGTACCCCAGAATGTGACTGTATTTGGAGATAGTGTTCTTTAAAGGGATAATGAAATTTCAGTGAGGTGGGCCCCAATCCAGTATGATTGGCGGTCCTTATATGAAGAAATTAGGACACAGGTATATGCAGAGGGAAGACCATGGGAAGGTAGCCATCCACAAGCCAAGGAAAGAAGCTTCGAGAAACCAACCCTGCTGCCACCTTGACTTTAGAATTGAGCCTCCAGAACCATAAGAAACCACATTTCCTTTGTTTAAGCTGCCTGGTCTATGGGATTTGGTTATGGCAGCCCCAGAAAATGAATACAAAGTACTACTTGGTGCAGACCTAGAGTTACCAGATATTCCAGTTTAAAATATTTTGTTTTTTAAATATTGGCAGCAGGGCTAGCTTCATGGGTGGGTGTGTGACCTGTG
This sequence comes from Glis glis, assembly GCA_004027185.1. NCBI lineage: Eukaryota > Metazoa > Chordata > Mammalia > Rodentia > Gliridae > Glis > Glis glis. Next base: position 24,035 of record PVJS01003371.1, read on the forward strand.
CAGTCACACAAGATCCTGTGCTTAGACATGGCCTATGGTTGTTTTATTTAATGTGTGTGTGTGTGTGTGTGTGTGTGTGTGTGTGTGTGTGTGTTGCTGGGGATTGAACCCAGTGGCATTCTACCTCTAAGCTACACTCCCAACCCTATTTTATATTTCATTTGGAAACAGAGTCTCGCTAAGTTGCTGAGGCTGACTGTGAACCTGCGATCCTCCTGTCTCAGTCGCTCAAGTACTAAGATTACAGGCATGCACCACCATGCCCGGCTCTACAGTTGTTTTAAGAGTCTGCTGTCACCATCTTGAAGTTTTAAAATTTTCAACAAACAAGGGACCCACCCACCTTTTCATGTTGCACTGCCCCCCCAAACTATAACTAATCTACTAGTCCAGGTTGACAAAAAACAAAATTTTTTTAACTTTTTAATTTTTTTGCAGTGTTGGGGATGGAACTGGGGCCTTGCACATGTGAGGCAAGCGCTGTACCACTGAGCTGCATCCCCAGCCCAAAACAGAAAATTTAAATAATGTGGATGTTTAGATTGTGGGGGAGCTGGGCATGATGGCACAAGTCTGGAGTCCCAATGACCTGGGAGGCTGAGGGAGTTGGATCGCAAGTTCAAGATTAGCTTGAGCAACTTAGTGAGACTACCCTGTTGTCAAATAAAATACAGAATTGGCTGGGAGTGTAGCTAACTCAGTGGTAGAGAGCTTGCCCAGCCTGTGCAAGACCATGGGTTCAATCCCTGGTACCGTGAAAAAACAAAAAACAAAAAAAAGTTAAGGAAAGATTATGGGAGTCCAGACAAAAGGTTTGTGGGGTTGGAGGCAGCATGGGACACCACACTGAACTTTGTGTTGGTGACTGGATGAAGATTTCCCATTCTCTGATAATCACTGGGAGGGAATTTATGAAGCCCAGAGGTTTCCTGGGGGTGGAAGGAAAGCCACAAATATTCCCCACATGTGATGTCCTGAGACTCAACATGAAATAATGTGGCCCTGACCAAGATTCTTTCTCAGCATTGAACACTGAGAACTTCACCTTATGAAGTTCTTGAAAAAAGGCCCAACACCAGGAGCTAAGTATTGGGGACTGAGTGCTGGGCCCTCCCCGCATACGGCTACTGCTGGACGGTCTCCCAGGCGCATCTCCCCAGGCCCTGTTAGGCTTTGGGAACCAGAGCTGAGGATGTCACTCAGTATGAACAGCAAGAGCCTGAGGGGCTGTGCAGCCCCTTGTAGAAACAGCCCAGGGGCAGCAGTGAAAGTGGACTGGTGAGTCCCGGTTGTCTAGTGAGAGTGTGTAAGCAGGACTCTTCTCCCTTGTGCTGAGCTGGTCCTCAGATTCGTAAGGGGTTCTCAGTTGGGGTGAGTTCGGAGGACTGAACTGGAGGGTAAAGCCTGAAATATCTGCATGAGGGCCTGCGCCATCCTGAGCACTTCACTGTAAATCAATGTTACCCTTCAACTTCACGGTGCATGCCGTACCAGTCGGTTCTAATTTGGAAGGGAAAGGCTCGCTCCCAGTGAAAGGAACGTCAGTCAGCAGTGAATGGAGTCATGGGGATGTGATGGGAAGTCCTGCTCTTAAGGATATGCGTTGATTTATAGAAGCTCACTGAAAATATTATAGCGGAATGTTTGGTCAGGAGGTCTGCTTTCCTATTTCTGTTTCTGCCCAGTAGTGACTAACAGGAGAGTGTAAATTTTAAAAAAAGTAATTTCTTATGCACGTTATGCAAACTCCCTTAGGGGAGTGAGTGAAAGACTGTCTGAGACACTCTGCATTTCTTGGAAGAAAACTGCTATATGAATTAATACAGAGCCCTCTTTTTCATTGCAGGCCAGAGGACACACCGAAAGACTCCCCCAGGCCAGGCAAGGGAGAAAAGGAAACTCCGCTGGCCTCTACCAAGGAAGCTAATTTTCCTTAAGTTTTCCAAACCCTGTGATTCTAATTTACAGGTCAGAAAATAAGATTTTATTTTATTATTCTTTACAGTTTGCATATGGAGAGCTGGCAGAGGAGCACTGTGCCGGGCTTAGTGTGGTGAGCCTGCTGTGGGGAGGTGCTGCGGGGGAAATTCAGTCCCACCTGCTCAGTGATCTCTGAGCTCCGGGTCAAGTCAGCTCCCACCTTATCTTTTTTGGGGGGGGCACTGGGAATTGAATCCAGAGGTATTCTGCCTCTGAGTTACACCCCTACACCCCAGACCAATTTTATTTTATTTTTTGAAATAGGGTCTCAATAAGTTGCTGAGGCTGGCCTAGAACCTGCAATTTTCCTGTCTCAGCCTCCCAAGTACTGAGATTACAGGGGTGCATCACTTCCTCTGGCTCCCACCTTCTCTTGACAGACAGAACTCTCCTTCTTACCAAGAAATAACAGGGCTGGCAGGTGTGTGTGTGTGTGTGTTGGGGGGTGACCAACAGTTAAGAGGTTTGAAATTCTACATGTGACCTTTCTAAGTCCTAAATGACAGTTCCCTTAATCACGTGGAAAAAAACTTGGGTTTAAGACCATTCATTTAAGATAAGCAGAAACTTATGTACACATAGAAACTTGTACATGAATATTCACAGCAGCATCTTTTTTTTTTTTTTGCGGTACCAGAGATTGAACCCAGGGGTGTTCTACCTCCGCGCTACACCCCCGGCCCTATTTTTTATACTTTATTTTGAAACCGGGTTTCACGAAGTTGTGGAGGGCCTCACTAAGTAGAGAGAGAGAGACAGACAGACAGACAGACAGGGAGAGAGAGAGAGAAAGAGAGAGAGAGAGAGAGATCTGAGGCTGGCCTCGAACCCGGATCCTCTGGTCTCCGCCTCCCAAAGTACTGGGATTACAAGCGTGCGCCACCACGCCCGGCTAGCAGCATCTTCATAATGGCCCCAAAGGGAAAAGAATTCAAGTGTCTGTCAACTAAAGAATGGATAAAGACAATGTGGCATATCCATACAATAGAATACTACTCAGCAATAAAAAGAAATGAAATATTGACATAGGCAACGACATGGATGAGACGTAAAGCATCATGCTGAGTGAGAGAAGCCAGTCACAAAGGAACACATTCTGTATGATTCCATTTGTATGAAATACCTCAGAGCAGGCATGTCCATAGAGACAGAGAGCTGACTCGTAGTTGCCTGGGTCTTGGGGGAGGGGATATTGGAGTGGTGCAGAGTTTCTTTTTGGAGTGATAAAAAATGTTTAAAATTAATTAAGGTGGTGGTTGTATAACTTGTTGAATGCATTGAAAACCATTGAATCTTGCCCTTATTTAATGGACAAATTACATGCTGTGTGAATTATATCTTAATAAAGATGCTTAAAGATTTTTAAAATGATACTTAAAAAAAAACCATTGGCTTAATCTCTCTTTTCCTAAATCTGATCACTTTGGGATAAGTGTGTCCAGACTTAAAAACAGATTTTATAAGATAAGTGAAATGAGAATGTGAAATGTAGTGATTTAAATGTAGTGATTTTTCCTTAGGTGAAGAGACTGATTTGCAGATCCATGTGTACCCACAATATTTGTACCCGTAACTTTTTTGAATTTTGCTATTTTTCCCTCAACTTGAAATGATTAAAGTATGTTTAAGCAAATATACTGAGATGGATTTATTGCTTTGTTCTTCCTAATGTTCTTTTCCCCTCCTTTCGGGAATAGCCCTTAATCTTCTCCCAAGGAATCACCAACCCCATTTTCAGTTCATGTGGTCTGGATATTGCCCTTCTTCAGCCCTCCACTCCATGACGCAGGCCTCATCAGTATGTGTATTCCACTCAGTAGTGTGTGGGCACTCACTCATACCAGTACATATGAACCACCTGGTTAATGTTCAGAAATGCTGTGAGCTAGTTGTTAAACACAATCACTATTACAACCTAAAGCATACTTGGGAGGCTGAGACAGGAGAATCACAGTTTCGCCGCCAGCCCCAGTAACTTAGTGAAGCCCTCCACAACTTAGTGAGACCCTGTTTCAAATTAAAAAAATAAAATAGGGCTGGGGGTGTAGCTCAGAGGTAGAATACCCCTGGGCTTAATCCCCAGTACCACGAAAACCAAACCAAACCAAAGCAAAACACTTAAAGCATGAAGTTAAAACTTAAGAAGTTATAGTGAAAATAAACATAACGACACTCAAACCGTATCACTTCCTAATCATTTGACTATATTTTATTTTACTATTATCAATGCTCTTGAGGTGGCTTACCTCTACTGGATCTGTGCGGTGGGAATACCATATAACAACGTGCAACTGTGTATCTCTAACCAGTTCCATCCCTAGTGACTTCTGAAATTGACCACGGTGGTGACTGGCCATGTTCCGGCTATTACAGAATGAGGCCAGAGCTGTTTATTAGGGCCCCCTTTCCTGACAAGGAGATTGTTAAGCACTTATTGGTTGTATTGGGTTGAATGGAGGCCCCCCAAAATATATGTCCCCATCCTAATTGCTAGAACTTGTGAATGTAACCTTATTGGACAGAGGTCACTGTAGCTATAATTGTTAAGGATTATCCCAGTAGGTCCTAAATATAATCATGTGTGCCTTTATAGGAGAGAGACGGAGGGTGATTTGACACAGACACACAGAGGAAGAAGCAATGTGACCACAGTGGTGGAGATTAAAGTGATGTGGCCATAAGCTGAGGAATTCCTGGAGCCACCAGAAGCTGGAAGAGTCCAGAAACAGACTCTCTCCTATAGCGTCAGCAGTAGCATGGCCCTGCTGACACCCTAATTTTGGACCATGGTGTCCAGAAATGTGAAAGAATAAATTTCTGTTGCTTTAAGCCACCCACCCAGTTTTGGGTAATTTGTTATGGCAACCACAGAAAGCTAAGAGACTAGCATGCCACCGCAGCACTGTAGTGTGGTTCAGGGGCGGGCGTGTGACTGGAGCCAGCACACTGGGAAATCAGCCTCTCCAGGAAAAGACAGTGTCCTTCTGCCTGGGGTTGCTGCGCAGTTCCATCTTTGCCACTTTGCCACTATAACTTGTCCAAGAATGGCAATATCACAGAAAGTGGTGAAATTGGCATGTGGTGGGTGACATTCTTGCCCATGTTGTTTGAGAAACTGGATCTTTCCTACCACTGGAATTTTTATTACATGAGTAAATTTATTTATTTATTTATTTATTTATTTATTTATTTATTGCAGTACTGGGGATTGAACCCAGAGGCATTCTGCCTCTGAGCTACACCCCCAACCCTATTTTATGTTTTTATTTTGAAACAGGGTCTCACCAAGTTGCTGAAAACCTCACTAAGTTACTAAGGCTGGTTTCCAACCTGTGATCCTCCTGTCTCAGCCTCCCAAGTACTGGGATTACAGGTGTGCACCACCTTGCCTGGCTTAATTTCTTTTTAAACCAAGTTCCTAACCAATAAACATAGATATGTTGATATTCAGATAACATTTGAATAGTTACACAGAGGACATTGTAAATATAGACAGTTGCTGTCATTTGTTCAGTTAATATTTAAATTAGGCATAACTAATAAAGACAATCAGGAAAATAGATACCAAGCACTGAACAATCTGATGTTGACCAAATTCAATCAATCATGTTTATTTCACAAATATATTGAGCCTAACTCTACCTATAGCATTCTATTCGGGCCAGAAATCTGTCCACTTAAGAGCTCACAATTTATTTTCTAGTTAGGAGTCTACTATAGCCCACTTTATTGAGGTCACTAGCAATGTTAACTTTTCATTGTATAGTCAATAATTTTCTGGACAGTTTTAAATTCATGTAATTTCATAATTTTTCCTAAAGAGAATTTGTTGAATGCATAATTTAAATACTTAAACATTTTTATGAGATAACATTTAAGTACATACATTAATATGACAAAAATATTTTGGCAAATTAAATGATTTAGGTTGGGAAAATAACCTTGTAGTGATTCGAAATGACATCATACCTTTAGTAATTTTGTACTTTTTGGGGGATCGTGCTTAGGATTGAACCCAGGGCCTCATGCATGCTAGGCAAGTGGTCTCCTACTGACCTACATCCCAAACCCAATTTTATACTTTTTTAGGAATTTTTATCTGTTAGTGTGGACAAACATATATCTGAAAAAAAGTCACAGAAATTCCCAGGTATAGACATATTGTATTGAATTATTTTAAAAATAAAAATAAAATTCTTTTACCTGCCATATTTTTATCTTTAACTATTTTCCAGGTTCAAGAGGTTTCAAATTAATTTTGCCCTCCATAATCCTTTTTCTTTCCTCCATATTCAAAAACCTTTGTTTTCAACACATTTTGGATGAATTCCCAGTCAACTTTCTAATCTAATTAAATGCAGATAAGTTTAACTCAGATAACATTTACCCTCAGTTTTTTGATAGTTGATTAACTAAGATCCCATCTTTCAGAATTAAAAAAAAGAGGTTTTAGAGGTGAGGATTGCTTGTTACTAAAAAAGCCCTTTATGAACACAGCAGCATCAATAAACTATCACTCACTCATCTTGATTTAAAATGGAAATGGACTTTCAAATGCAAATATTCAAATGCATCATTCTTTAGAACTTTTGTATTCTTTGCAAATGGCAGTTACTTATCAAAAAGAGAATTGTTTTGAATATTCTTAAGAACAAGCCAGCAAACCACACATTCACATTAGGCACACACACATTAGGCACATAAATGATTTCACAAAAGACATATAGCGCAAGGTATGGTGGTGCATGCCTATAATCACAGTACTTGGGAGGCTGAGACAGGAGGATCACAGGTTGGAGGACAGCCTCAGAAATGTAGTGAGACTCTCAGCAACCTAGCGAGACCCTTTTTCAAAACAAAAAATTTTAGAAGAAAGGCTGGGGGTGTTGCTTGGAGGCAGAATGCCCCTGGGTTTGATCCCCAGTACCAAAATAAAAAAAAGACATATAGCATATGTTGATCAAGCAAAAGTATTAATTCACATCTATTCTCGATGTTGTCTAGAATAATCCTTCTCTCTACAACACAACAATAGCTACCAAAATCTTTCAGGAGATTGGGATCATTCAATATGAAGTTAAAGGAAAGCATAAGCAAATACAAACTTAGTTTTAAGATTCTCCATTTTTATACCCTGATAAGAGCCTAAAATAAAAATTGGGACGACATCAGGTTTACCAAAGCAAAGGTAAACAGACTCAAAATAAATGCTTACAGGAAAGACAAAGGTTCTGCTTCCTTCTCACTGACAAGCACAGTTCTTCAGTGCTACTCCTTCTTGATGATGCTGGCTGAGGAGAACCCCAGGCAGTTTGCTTTCTCCCCTATAACTAAAATGAAACTCACCGCCAAAGTTGAAATATAAAGAACTGGAAAAAATCGGTGATTTGTTCTTTGATGGCAACTTTATGCCAGAGACACAAGGGTTTCTTTACACTAAATTGTTTTTTTTTTTCATGTGGAAACACTGATAGAAATCTAGGTGAATGGATATAATTAAGTTGTTGTGTGGCTCCAACTCGAAAATACCCTTATTCTTTTAAGTCAAGCACCTCAACATTTGCCCGGAACCGGAGGAGAGACTTCAGAGTTAGGCCCTAGAGACATTTTAGAACTGCCTGGAGACAGGCTTGGAATGACTACAATAGTGAGCCATCCTGACTTGGACTAGAATCGAGATTGATGACCTCATCTATCTTTCCCAACACCGACTGCCATAGTTTTATGAACATCAAGAACTGGGCATCTGCCATTGTCAACAAATAGAAGTTCTCCAGACCATTTCCATCCACAGAAATCCAAGTATATCCCAAGAGCATAGATTGCAGCCTCCCCGGGCTCAGCTCCTACCACATGTGGGATGGAAACTCTGCTCCGGCAGGATAATTCCTAAAGAAAAGGAAGTGTACCCATTACTGTGCTATGTTATCTTAGTTTCAGAACTCTGAGCCAGGGACACTGAGGTTTCTCTGAGAAGCCAGGATGAAGCTAATGAAGCTTAGATGAAGGGCTCCTCCTTCTCAGAGGAGGAAAGCCTGGTACCCAATTTTGTATTTGTAATTTTGCATTCATTTTAGTAAGAGGCCCATTAATTGTACAAGCTATAGAGCCTCCAAAAGGGGGGACTGCTAGAGAAAACACACCAAATTTTAGCCTGATAAAAGTGTAAGAATTAGACACAAACTCCTCTTTGTCTTTTACGGACATGCCACCACCCCTGGCAGGTCATCATGAGAGCTGAGACCACTCAGTTTGCCTCTGGTCATTCAGCAGGGCGTGGTGGCACACACCTGTAATTCTAGTACTTGGGAGGCTGAGACAGGAGGATCACAAGTTCAAAACCAGCTGCTGCAACTTAGTGAGGTCCTTAGCAACTTAGTGAGATCCTGTTTCAAAATAAAATAGGTCTGGGGGTGTACCTGGGATGTAGATTGCCTCTGGGTAGATTCCCCAGTACTGCAGGGGGGAAAAAAGTAAAGAAAACCGACTAGAGTTTAAACTCACTCACCTTAGCTCCTCCCTGAAAGGCTTCATTGTGGACTATTATTACAACAGCCCCAGACTCTGAAGACTCTCAGAATTTCCACGCATGATCCTCCTTTTGTTAACCTGGCATCACCATTCCAGTGTCAGCTAAGTTTTGTTTTATAGTAAAGTTGAGGGATTTGAACTAGGCTTTCACACTTTCCTACCAGGGCTCTCAGAGGACCAAGCGTAAAGCATTATTTTTTCTGATTACAAAGTGATGGCATATACATATACATAGATACATACATGTACACATATAACTAACTTGAAACATTATAATACACAGCATAGAAAGTAAAAATCACTTTCTATGAAACCACACTTTTTATGAAATCACTTTCAGAAAACCACACAGTTGAGAAAAGCAGCTAACTTTCTTTTGAGGTATATGTTAACATTTCATTTATTATTTTACAAAAAGATGGACTTATACTTTCAACTCAAAAGCATGTTTTCCACCTGGCAATATCACCTAGACACCTTTCCATGTCAATCTTTAAAAAGTGATCTTCTCCCAGTACTTGGGAGGCTGAGACAGGAGGATCACAGGTTCAAAGCCAGCCTTGCCAACTTAGTGATGCTCTTGGCAACCTAGTGAAACCCTGTTTCTAAATAAGAAATAAAATTGGGCTGGGGGTGCAGCTTGGAGGTAGCTTGGAGGCCTCTGGGTTCAATCCCCAGTAGCAAAAAAAGAAGTGATCTTCTTTTTAATCTTTTTTAATGGCTCCATGGTATTATACTCTATGGCCAAACCATACTTTCCTTAACTAATTGTCTGTTAATGAACATTTGGGTTCTTTCCAGTTTCCCCTGTAACAAATATTCTTGCAAACGTCATTTTACACTTGAACATCTTTGAGCAGTTGTAGGAATATTTCTCTAAGATGAATTCCAAGAAGGTGAATTATTTTGGGGTCAAGAGTTTGAGCATTTCACTTTTAATAGCTATTGTCAAATTGCCCTCCAATAATTTTATACCCGTTTACACCCCAAGCCACACTACAAGAAAGGGTCTGTTTCCTTACTTCCTCAGTGACATTAAAATCTTGCAATATGGGGATGTCTGATGTGAGTTAGGAGTTAAGAGGTTCAGCCTGTAGAGCTTTTTCCCTTTGTGCAAAGCTAACAAAGAGATCAAAAGTCTCCCCTTTCCTTGATGAACTGTCTACTCTGTGCGAGCCAACTGCCTAGGCAGACATCTAGTTAATTTGAGAGGCAAAATTCTACCACCCAATGCTTGTATCTACATGGACTTATTAGAGACAATTTGTTAGTAAGTGTATAAGAAATCATGTTAGTGATAGAATACTTAGTAACTTAATTATTGAAGAAATATAAATTGGCTCTGATTTTTTAGCAATTGTTGTCCTAATATAAACAGCACATTAACAGCATCAGAATGCTTACATCTTCACAGTTTTCTGATTTCCTTTCTACATTTATTCAAAGAATTATTATTGTTGTTGTTGTTGTTTTGTGCTGGGAATCGAACCCAGGGGCATTCTACCTTAGAGCTATATCCCCAGCACCCCCCTTTTTTGTGGTACTGGGGTTTGAACCCATAGGCATTCTACCTTTGAGTTACACCCCCAGCCCAATTTTTTTTTATTTCTTATTTGGAAACAGGGTCTTGCTAGGTTACTGAGAGTCTCATTACTTGCTGAGGCTGTCCTCAAACCTGCAATCCTCCTGTCTCAGCCTCCCAAGTACTGGGATTACAGGCGTGTGCCACCACACTCGGCTTATGCCCAACCCTTTTAATTTTTTAATTTTGAAACAGTCTCGCTAAATTGCTGAGAGTCTCGCTCCTGTTTGAGCCTCCCAAGTACTGGGAATTACAGCCGAGTGCCATTATCCCTGGCTTCGAAGTAGTTTTTAAAATGGCTCTTTGAAGGTGCATGCAAAGTCCCTGAGCCCCAGAGCCAGGGATCCAGCTTCCAGGCTGAAGAGGCTTGTGTGGACCGTTGCTATGGTTTACATCTCCAAACTCAGGCCACTGGGCATAGACTGAAAAGACATTTTAGGGGTTATCTAGTTAAAAGATTCTCGAATTCTGCTCCACAAAACCACGGGTTGCTTCAGGGAGAAGGGATGTTGATAGAGGAGCAAGACAGCCAGGAATTAAGGATTTGTGCTCTCCCACCCTAATTCCACCATGACAGCCCCACTTTGACCTGTTTCATAGGGTGGGTTATAGATCATGCTTTGTGGAGCAAGTTGATCTCTTATTTTCCTCATTTCTCAGGATTAAGTCAAATAATATTATACAACGTGAAGTACTTAGCCCAGGGCTTCATACATGGCAAGGACTCGGTAAATGTTGGCTATTTTACCATTTAAGATTTTGCTTTGAAAAAGAACTCTGCTGCTCAAAAGTAAGCTTCAAAACCACCAATTTATTTTTTGTTATCTCTAAAATAAGGCAATTAATTCAGAGTTAAGTTTTATTTATTTCCTGCTTCTCAGTCCAACAGTTGTTCCTCCCGTTCTCAGACCCCAGTCCAATCTCGTGGCTGTTGTTGGAGGCTCTGAGGATAACGTGTCCTCCCACACACCAAGAGACTCCGCTATGCCCCCGGGCATGGCCAGGCCTGCTCCTGCCTGCCTTCCCGTTGATTTGCAGAAGACACATGGGCGTGTGAACGCTTTCCATGCCTTGTGGGGAGAGGTCCCTGCAGGCTGACCATGAGCACTGCACAGGAGTGTTGTAAAATCTTAGAAACATTACCTAGTTGCCACCTCTTCCATAATTATGAGCACATTTGAAAGGCATTCAGAAATAAACACTTAGACCTTCTGAGACAGCTGAATTTTCTAGTCTTGGCCAGACATTTTTTTATAGGAAGAATTCATCCAACAAACATATGCTCTTATCAGTCCTCTTAGGAAAGTTTGTCTTTGTGTAGGGGAAGTTTTCAAGTTTTACTAATGAATCGCAGACATGAGGCAGGAGGGAGAGAGCATCGGGCATTTTCCTATTTACTGGTCTAACATGAGACCAAAACTGTGGGGTAAGAGCAAAACTTCCCAAACCATGTAGCTTTCCTACCCAGGAACTCCTTCCATGCCAGCCGCTGCGAATGCCCAAGAGCCAGACGTGGGTTCAGGGAGGGGCTTCTCTATGTCAGAGCCACTCAGGGTCTGTGGTAGACTTAGGAACAAGTAGACGTAAAAACTGTAGAATTAAGGGCTGAAAACAGCATTTAATGAAACCCCTCCCTCCAGACGCTCTTGATCAAAGTTTCCCCTGCACTAAGACAATCGATCTACAGTTACATACATAAAACTTTGGCAACGCTCTGTCCTCATTGCTTTCAACAGCGGCTTCAGACCCCCGAATCTGGGCATTGTCCCAGAATTGAGATCCAGTTGCATTACGCACACCAGCAGACACACCACCACAGCGAGGCCCGTGCAACCACTTTCTTTTAACCTCGCGTCTGTGAGAAATTACTTTCCAGCAAAATAAGTGAAACCCGATGTCTTCTCCGGGTGGTTATTTTTGCGCCTATGAAGTCAATAAAACTCTCCAGATTTATTAGACAGCCCTGCTGCGGAAGACAAGACCACTTCCTATTCCCTAGCGGAAATGTGTGCCTTTCCTTTCTGTAACTTTCTGACCACAGATTTTAATTTTATTCTTTTCTTTTCTTTTTCTTTTTTCTTTTCTTTTTCTTTTTCTTTTCTCAGAAAATTTGTCAGAACATTCAAAGATAAGTGGCTTGCCTGGCATTACGGGTCCAATCTTTTGCACCCAAGAGTGATAAAACAACCGTGTCTCAGGCTCCTCTGAGCTTTTCTTCTTCACTTATTTTATTTTATACAGTGCGGATTGTACCCTGTGGGGTTCTACCTCTGAGCTATACCCCCAGCCCTATTTTATTTTGAAACAGGGTTTCACTCAGTTACTGCATGCTGGCCTCAAACCTGTGATCCTCTTGTCAATCCTCCTGTCTTAGCCTCCGAGTACTGGGATCATAGGTGTGTGCCACCACACCCAGCGCTTACCTCCTATTTTACTTTTTGGCAATTGAACCTAGGGGCATTCTACCTCTGACCCACACCCCTAGTCTTATTTTTTTATTTTTTTATTTTCAAACAAGCTCTCACTAAGTTGCCGAGGCTGGTCATGAACCTGTGATCCTCCTGTTTAGCCTCCCAAGTACTGGGATTACAGGCGTGTGCCACCAGTCCTGGCTTCACCTTCTATTTTAGAAGGGGCCTCTTTTCTTCACACCAGAATCAAGGGCTTTTGACTATTTCTCCTTCTACCACTCTAAGCACAAAAAATAAAACTCCTGTGTCTCTGGAAGGAATGGAAAGTTTGCAAGTTTGGAGCACCTAGGCCACATTTATCCTACCTAACAGTGTTTAATACCTATTAAAAATGTATCCTACTACAAGAGTCCACTAACCATGGCTTGATGACCCTGATAACAACAAATGTCTTCAATTCTACTCAAAGCCACAATATTTATTGACTCCCTACTCTATGCCAATGCTCTGCTCATATAGAAATGTAGAGATGTAGAGGATAATTTTCTGTTCTTTCAAGAAGGTTATAGTCTCCTGGGGAGAATAAACATGTCAACAAGTAAAAGTCATTTAGTGTGACAAGTTCCATGAAGAACATAGAGTCTTGTAGGGTACAGCCCCTAGAATAAAGTCCACCTCCATGTGGCTAAGAGGGGTTAAAAAGTAACTTATCCAAAGTCCCCTTTTCCTTCAGGGTAAGACATTATTCTCCCGACTATGTATTGTTGTACTTAAAACCAATTCCCATCAGATTTTCCTGCCATGAACCCTTGGCTTCTGCTACATTGACCCCCTGGCCATTCTGCCAACACCCTTTAGTGCTTGTGCCTCTGTTTAAGCTGCTTCCTCTGCCTAAGTCGATCTTCACCTCTTTAGGAGTCTTGAAAACTCCTGCTCATTCTTTAAGTCACAACCCACTACAATCCTACTCCCTGGATAAGGCCTTTCCATCCTCCTCCCATTGACTCAAGGACAATTAGTGACTCCCTCCTTATTATAGCACTTTCAACATTTTTATTAAGGTTATCTATATAGTAATGGTCTAGGGAGCTATTGATGTAACTGCAATCCCAACACAAGGACAGTTAACTTTTCTCTATTTTAGGAAAAAGAGCACATTGTTATTTTAAAAAAATTAAGTGAAGGACAATGTAAATGGTAAGATGAAGCCAAATCATGTAGAAGATGAAATAAAAACAGATGCTTGAGAATGCTGATCGAGCCCATAATATAAAAGTTGCTAAATCTATAAACATACTTGACTTCACTTTATGTACAACCTTGCTTAAAAACAAAGGTAAGGTATGAAAAGAACAGATTGCTCTCAGGATCACATGAGACAGGTAACCCATGACAGTCAGATCACTCCTAATTGTCAGGTTTCTTCAGACTCAGAAACTTTTATCTCTGCTATGGGTCACCTTCATCATATGGCATTTAAATCCCTTTCACCTCTTGGAGTTCTATCAATTTTTTGGTTTAAGAAGTAACTTCCAACCAGCCATAGGACCATCCTTTCTTACAGTTGTGAAAGGACTCAATTATCTCTGAAAACTTTCTTATCTTTTCCGTCTTTATATGCCAGCTTTGGAAATGAGTTTTTACTTTTCTGTTGTTTGAGAAAATGTAAGTATAAAAATGCCACACCCCATATGCCTAAGTTTCTGCTTCTTAGGGTATGCAGTCTACAAATCCTTCTTGAAGGATTTTAGGTATTATAGGACTTTTGAAGAAAGTCAGATCTCACTGGATAGGGAGTGAGGGCTCTAGGCTTTAATTCTGGCCCTGCCAATAGTCCCTTGGGTGATCTTTGGGCAAGAAACTTGGACTTTAGTCTCCTGTGCCTCAGAAATGGGAAGTTAGCAAGTTTGGAGCACCTAGGCCACACTTGTCCTACCTAACAGTGTTTAAATGAGGTGAGAAGACAATTTAGCTGAGAAACTTTACATGGGTTTTTACTTTTCCTTGAAAAATAATGTCTGGCCACACAAGTTCCACATTTCTATACAGTTTGTAGTAGTTGCTTCCTTTAACAGGGTGTGGGCTCTCCAGGGTCCTTGTGGCTCCCATCAATTTCTACTGCCCTTTTGTTTGCTCTCCACAGAGACATAATACCAGTTGCTCTTTGTCAACGTACTTGTACTGAGCCATATTAAAACTATTTAACTACTAAGGCATGGACACTGACCAGTAGGTCCCCTGCTCAGCTCCAGGTGGTCATGAGGAGGTCCAAGAGCAGCATCTATATACCAATTGGTAAGGACTATGCTAACCTCAGGCATGACATCTGAATTTCAGTCCTGCTAGAATTATGGTTTGCTCAGAGTAGGGAGAGATATTCCTATACCTGTGTCCCTTTTTGGAAACAAGAAAATGAAAAAAGAAAAGAAAAAGAAAGAAACAGCAGAATAATTTTTTTTCTTGCTCTTGGTTGCTTTGTTCATTTACCAACTAGCCTCTATAAGCATCTGAGTTTGATTTCCTGGTACTAACCAATCTATAAACTCTTTTTCCAGCCTAAGCATAAGGAGCCTCTAATTTTAGCCATTTTATAAATGGAGTGAAAATTTCGCAAATCATGTTGAAGAGAGGGCATCACATAGAATTTATAGAAGGTCTAAAACACTGATAGAAATAATAAATCATCAATACATTATTACAGTTTTCTTATTTGGCTTTTCAACTTTAAAACACTCTGATGTTCTTTTTTTCATTTTTAATTTAGCCATGACTATTTTTCAAATGGAATTAATGACCAAAAGCTAGCCTCATTCTCTAATTACAGTAAGAGACACTAGACAGGAGTTGTTCCAGACGCTGACCCATCTTGGCTCAGGCAGAAGCTTTGGGCAGTTTTACTGTGTGCTGGCTTAGTACCTGGGGCCAGGAAACATCTGTTATAGCATGTGGTCCAGCGGGTGCTCTGCTTAATTATAAAATGGCATTGCAGCATCCCTTCGAGTTGGCTGACCGTAGCTTCTAACGCTACGCTATCAGGCAAAATGTAACTCCCGATGTTCTGCAAACTGAATCTCCAACCCAAGTGTGGAATCACTTTGAGAAGAGTGAAAACGTTAGACCTTTACCCTCAGGAAAAAAGTGATGGGGAAAGACAAAACAAAGACATGCTTCCTGACGGCAGTTCAGAAGCCTAGATGTGACCAGGCATCCGTTATACGGGGAGCAGGGGAGCTGATTCGAGAATGACTCATGCTTCCAGAATGAGCTGTTTATATAGTGCTTCCTCCTCTTCATTTCAGGGATCCTGTTTGGAAGGTTAGGGACAATGACATTGAGAAGCAAAGGGAAAACTGGAGAAGGGCAGAGGAAAAACTTGGAACACCAAATGGCTCATTCACCTTGAATTAAGAGGACACGTCTCTGTAATGAGTTTGTGCAATCAGTTATAGCCCACGACTTAGAACTTATTTTAGGAACATGTACATATGGGGACTCTTTACAGTGGTGTGAATCTTTTATTAGCAGTTATGAGAACTTACCTTCCCAAATCCTCCAGTCCACTGACGGGAGAAGAGGGCCCATGGCTGGCAGTGTCTGCTTAGGAATATCTTTTGTCTGTTATAATCACTTCCAGACCAGGGGTATATGTATGATTTACATCATGCTACAGAGGAAGAACTCTTAAGGATTTTTTTTCCTCTAAATCTTCTTGAATTATTATTTTAGATTCATTGCCAAGGTCTTTTATTTTTTTAATTTTTCAGGGGGAAGTTGATGAACTTTTAAACATGTCATTACATGCTCCAAAACGGCAACTCTTTGTTCTTTCAGAATTTCTAATTGAAAAAAATTTAAGGGCTGTGTGTGTGTGTGTGTGTGTGTGTGTGGTGTGTTTAGAAGCAGGTAGAGAAAGGAAATGGGTAAAAAGAAGTCTTGAAGTTCATGTCTCATATTTCTGTTAGAACAAAAGTTGGCAGGTTCGAAGGAATCTTACCTAACATTTGGGATGGGTTCAGGAAGGGCAGCTCCACATTTCATTTGTAATCATGTTTCAATAACTAGAGGCAGCAGCTGAAGGGTTAAGCCCTAAAGCAAGGAAATATCTCAAAGTCAGAAAACGAAGGGAAACTTGCATATTTCTGAAGATGACATTGGATCAGCCTGTGGATTTCAAGCAATTATGCGATATTATGATTCCCACTGAGTATGCATTAGTTGGAATACTGTTCTTTTTATTTCTCCATGTCCCGGGGTTGTACACTGAAAGAGCCCTGTTCAACTTCGCATGTCAGGATTTTGAAGGAAAAATTATAGTAAAATATGTTTAAAACAGTGGGGCCTTATGTGAGTGAACACAACATTTTCCAAGGCTTTCAAAAATCCTTTTGTTAAAAATATGGTTTTTATTTTGTTTCTTTTTTATTTAATTTTTTTTCTTATTTGAGCTCTCACCTCCCCTCCTTTGCAGAGGAAAGGAGACGTTTCAAAGTATATCTATAACACAAGCGTACATTTAGGGCCTGGGGACTTGTAATGGATTTGTTTTAAATGAGACACCCCACGTGGAAAATAAACAAGTGAGAAAAGTTCATCTGTGCCTATAACTTCAGTTCCAGCAACCGCGGTGACAGTCACAGTGTCTGAGTAAATGTCCCCTAGAGTCATCTTGTGAGCAAAAGGATTATTAATTGAGGTTTCTGTGAGTTGAAAGAGGGGTTGTTCTTGAAGAATAGGAATTTTTCTAGAGCACAAGGAACTGAAGACTCAGCCCATGGTTTGTTTTAAAAGATGAAGTCTTTGAAAAATGGAATTAATTAAAAACAAATGAGACAAAAAGCAGGCACAGTGCAGAGCACAGATTAGAGACAATGATGCCTGAATGTCACATTCGTTTTATTCAGGATATATATTTTTTTCTCTCACAGGAAAGAAGTAGTGTGATCAGTTTGAAATGGCATTTAGCTGTCAATGACAGAGATTTGACGTGAATGGTTTAAACATACAAGGGTCAGCCGCGTGCGTGCCTCTGATCCTAGTACTTGGGAGGCTGTGACAGAAGGATCGAAGGTTCAAAGCCAGGGTGCCATAACTTAGTGAGACCCTATTTCAAAAATAGCAAATAAAATAGGCTGGGAGTGTAGCGCAAAGGTAGAATGCCCCTGGGTTCCATCCCCAGTACCACCGCCACCACCATAACACACCAACGGCTATTTCTAAAATAAAAGAAATCCTACTTTAGCTTTCCAGGGCTCATATGGTGGTTACTCAAAATTACCAGGGACCCAGCCTCTTTCTACCTCTCTACTCTTCCAATCTTAGGCCATGGTATCCTTCCTAGCCATCTTGTATTGTTTCTAGTCATCAAAAGAAAGGAGGAAGGCAAAAGGGGTACCTCTACTGGCTTGGTTAGCTCTCTTTAAAGAACTTCCCCCGAGGTACCTCAGATCATTTTTACTTACAACTCATTGGCCAAACCTGGTGTCACATGACTATACCTAACTGCAAGGGAACCTGGGAGATGTGGTCTTTTAAAAGGAAAATGACTGCCCCAGAAGGAGCCAATGTTCTATTAATTTTAATACAGGAAAAACAATCTTGGATGGGAAGCTAGAAGTCTGTCATACTCATATATAACATGTTTAATGTCAATGCTTCATCCAAGGCTCACTGATTGCTTCTATTTGAATTATATAATTTTTTTTTTTTTAGTACTGGAGATTAAACTGGGGCACTCTACTACTGAGCCACAACCCCTTTTTTAAATTATTTTTTTTTATTTCGAGTGTTAACTTAGTGAGTATCTCACTAAGTTTCCAAGGCTAGCCTCAAATTTGAGATCCTCCTGCCTCAGCCTCCTGAGTCTCTGGATTACTGGGAGGCACCGCTATGCCTGGTGAATTATGTAATATTTAAGGCACTAGCATGAGAATCTAGCTCTGCAGTACCTTATCTCAAAGCACATGGGCACATGAATATACTTTTGCACATCACTGATCCTTTCATATATATATATATTTTTGTGTGTGGTACTGGGGATTGAACCCAGGGGCATTCTACCTCCAAGCTACATCCCCAGCCCTATTTTTTATTCTTTTTTTTTTCTGGCAGTACAGGGAATTGAACCCAGGGGCATCTACCTCTGGGCTACACCCCCCAGCCCTATTTTTTATTCTTTATTTTGAAACAGGGTCTCACTAAGTTGCAGAGGGCCTCACAAAGTAGCTGAGGCTGTCCACAAACCTGCGATCCTCCTGTCTCAGCCTCCCAAGTACTAGGATTACAAGCGTGTGCCACCACATCTTTTGAGTAGTTTGAGCTATGGAAGTTTTCAAGTGTATAAGTAAAGAGCAGGAAACCCCACATACTCTTGAGGCTCTGAATTAGGCAAATACATTTTCTTGTCTAGAAATTCTAAGTGGTTGTATCTTCTGCAAACTTTCACATTTTTTGGAGATTAAACTTCACTTTAAAAGGTGCAAATTTTAGAAGATTTGTGGGTTCATATGTGGAGGAAAGGAAGAAATTGTAAAGAATTGTTGGAACTTAGGAGATGCTGTTTCCTTTAGGAGTGACCACTCTGCCCTCAAATACCTTCAACTGCTTGAATTTCCTCTTTTATGCTGCTTAAAATTCTACCAATTAAATATTCCCTTCTAAAAATGGCAATACTTTTTATGAGGCAAGGGTTCTAGTCTTTGGAAAGTATGTGCTAATTGCTTTAATTAGGTTGCTTTCCTACTGACTGGGATGCACCTTCATTGAATAGGAGGAATTTGCTTATCTACATTTTCTTCTCACTTGAGAAATAAAACATACTCATGGCAAAAAAATTCAATTGGAACAAGAAGATATACTGTGTAAAGTAAGCCTCCCTTTCACTCAAGAGTCTGAGATTCTTCCCCTCCTTGATGCAACAAAGAGTAAACATTTTTTTGCATGTATAAGGATACACAAACATGAATATGTTTATGTGCAAACACTATGCAAACATATAAAATTTTAAACCCATTTGAACATATATTGTGTACATTATTCTGTGCAATATAAAGAAGTTAAAATATCTTTGGAGAATATATTTTAGTAACATGTATACCTGCTATATAAAGGAAAGACCCCCTGTTAACACAGGAGGTTTTGGTGAAAGGGGAATGCGATATTTTTGGATCATGGAGTGTTTTGCATCTATCTATCTATGCAAGTACCTCGGTATTTTATTGTGAAGGCAATAATAGCCTAGGGCTTATGAAGGAAAACCAGAAGAGAAAGGACTGGGACTTTAATGTCCACATATGGCATCATTCCTACTGAAAATAATGCTCCAAGACCCTAATAACTAGACTGACTGCACACCTAAATTTCCCAAGGACAGTCACCATTTATGCCTGTTGCTCTGACATAATTTTCAATAATTCCCACAAAATGGTCCCAGTTTGGATGACAAATCTGTGATCACTCTAGTAATAATTAACTGACAGATTAACTTGTTTGGATCAGCTGCAAATATTAAAAAGACCACCTCTGCCACCTGACAGTGGCATTCTCTTGGAGCTTTACCCCCAGTCCTATTGTATTTTTTTATTCTGAAACAGGGTCTTGCTAAGTTGCTAAGGCTGGCTTTGAACATGTGATCCTCCTGTTTCAGTCTCCCAAGTACTGAGATTATAGATGTGAGCCACCACTCTTGGCTTAGAAATGGATCTTGATATAGCCTGGGAGATGTAGTCTTTTAAAAGGCTCACCCTTTTATAAGTTGCAGAACCTGCAAGTTATTTAAATACAGTTTGCCTTGGTTTCCTCTGCTTTCTAAGAGGGTCAAAATTGCCTCATTGAGGTATTATAAACATTTAATAAAGTAATACATGTGAGGGGTTAATCTGGTTCATATTTAGGTTCAATGTCTGATTCATATTTAAGGCTCAATAAATGTAGCTATTTATATTACTTATTATTTTTTACATCCCTGCTCCAAACTACTTTATTGTTACACTGCATAAAATGTCATTAATTGAGTCATATTTAGGTGAATAGGTAGTATCTTCTAAAAATTGTGTGTGTGTGTGTGTGTGTGTGTGATGCTGAGGATTAAACCCAGGGACATTCTACCTTGGAGCTATACTCCCAGTCCTATTTTGTTTTTTACTGTGAAACAGGGTCTTGCTAAGTTGCTAAGGCTGGCTTCAAACCTGCGATCCTCCTGTTTCAGCCTCCCAATTACTGGGATTATAGGTGTGAGCCACCACTCCTGGCTTAGAAATGGATCTTGATATAGCTATTTAAGAAGAAAACCTTAGATGGCCGGGCGTGGTGGCACACGCTTGTAATCCCAGTACTTTGAGAGGCGGAGACCGGAGGATCAGGGTTCGCGGCCAGCCTCAGCGCTCTCTCTCTCTCTCTCTCTCTCTCTCTCTCTACTTAGTGAGGCCCTCCGCAACTTCGTGAGACCTGGTTTCAAAATAAAAAAGTATAAAAAATAGGGCCGGGGGTGTAGCACGGAGGTAGAACACCCCTGCGTTCAATCCCCGGTATTGCAAAAAAAAAAA
Organism: Glis glis; assembly: GCA_004027185.1. Taxonomy (NCBI): domain Eukaryota; kingdom Metazoa; phylum Chordata; class Mammalia; order Rodentia; family Gliridae; genus Glis; species Glis glis. Next base: position 45,079 of record PVJS01003371.1, read on the forward strand.
AAAAAAAAAGAAGAAGAAGAAGAAAACCTTAGGCAGATGTAAGGCAGGGAATTGTTAATTGGGCGAACTCCTGACTCCTGTTCACCTCTGAGCACTACTGAAGAGGAAAATCAGAGATAGCTTGAAAACAAAGCAGCACTTTCTACTTCTGATTTGATTTCATTTTGGCTTTGATGTAAAGGTTTTTGAAAGTTTAATAGAGGAGGATGTGAGCATCCCACGAAAGGCATTTGAAATGATGGAGAGACACCATGGTAGCCATTTGTGTGAAACAAGCAGAGTTGTATTCAAAGTCTGTTGACAATGGAATTGCTTCAAAGAGAGAGAGCGCGCAGGAGAGCTTATATCCACCCGCCTCTCAGTACATCTTACCTTCCACTGTGACTTTCTGTACATTTATTTCCCCCCAAATCATCCTGTAATGGATCTCCCTCTGGCAGAAACTACATGCCAAACAATGAGTGAGAATTGTTTGTTGAGGTGATCTGGAAACTCCTGAGGCCTTTTAGGGAAGGATTAAGGAAGTTTGACTCAAGGTAGGAGTGGGAGGGAGGACAGAGCTATTGAAAGAGCAGGAACAGGTATTTCCCTTCATATTCATTTTCTTAAAATTGAATTAGGTTTCTGTGAAAAGCTGTTTTGTAGAATAACAACCTCTTTGTGGTTTCACCAGCTGAGACATAAAAGACTATTTGTGGTGTGCTGTAATTTTTGAATGCAGGTGAAAATTCCCTTCTTACTGGTTATTTTGATGATAATAACAATAATGTTTTGTAAGTAGCCTGACCCTTTTAACCAGGATCTTAAAAACCTATGCCATGGTGTTATTATATCATCGCTTTGGTTCTGGGTAAGAGGGTCACCAGAGAGCCTGACTTATTTTCACGTTGCAGAATTTCCTTTTCTTCCTTCTTAGGTTGTTCATTAAAGAAGAAAAGAAGCATCCACCATTTGACCCTTTGGGAATAGGATACGGGAATACTTCTGGCTTCTGCAATTTTCTTTCTTTCTTTCTTTCTTTCTTTCTTTCTTTCTCTCTCTCTCTCTCTCTCTCTCTTTCTTTCTTTCTTTCTTTCTTGTACTGGGGATAGAATCCAGAGGCATTCTGCCTCTAACCTACACTCCCAGCCCTTTTATTATTTATTATATATATATATATTTTTTTTTTCGGTACTGGGGAATTGAACCCAGGGGCATTCTACCTCCGAGCTACACCCCCAGCCCTATTTTTATTCTTTATTTTGAAACAGGGTCTCACTAAGTTGTGGAGGGCCCCACTAAGTAGCTGAGGCTGGCCGCAAACCTGTGATCCTCCTATCTCAGCCTCCCAAGTACTGGGATTATAAGCGTGCGTCACCACACCTGGCTTATTATTATATTTTTAATTTTGTGTTTTGAAACAGGGTCTGAGGTTGCTGAGGGCCTTGATAAGTTGCTGAGACTGGTCTCTCTTTTTTTTTTTGTGGTACTAGGGATTGAACCCACGGGCTTTTCTACCTCCGAGCTCCACCCTCAGCCCTATTTTTTATTCTTTATTTTGAAACAGGGTCTCACTAAGTTGCGGAGGGCCTCACTAAGTAGCTGAGGCTGGCTGCAAACCCGGATCCTCCGGTCTCACCCTCCCAAATACTGGGATTACAAGTGTGTTCCACCACGTCCAGCCTAAGACTGGTCTTAAACTTGTAATCCTCCTCTCTTGGCCTCCCAGTACTAGGATTACAGGCATGTGCCACCATGCCCAGCTGCAAGTATTTCTTATGCAAATAATGTATAGTTTTCCAAGCACACTGAAAATACTATATTCATTCTAATAACTAGACCCACTGCTGTGCTACAAGTTAATGGAACATTTTAAATGGCACACAGCATCACAAAAACTCTTCTTCTCCCAGTCTGTGGTGTTCTGGATCTTCTACCACAACAAGCCCTGTGGAAGCAAGGGAAGACCAGTTCAGCTACAACTGTTAAGAGGATGGAAGGGCTACCATGGATAGACCAAGAGCCTGGGGGCTATAGGCAAAATGTAAAACCAACCAGGGACTGGTTCTTGCCTAATGCTTTGGTCAGATTTTGATCTAATAAGCTGGTGATGTAAATAGAAAATATATCAGGGCAGGTTAGAACTAAAGGGAAATGTCTTCCTTCACTTTGAGCTGATTCTGAATTTATCTACATGGGAAATAAGGAAGCAAAATCATCCCCCTAGAGTTAGACCACAGAGGCATAAGTGGGAGATGGTTAGCCTGAGCTCTTCATTTAAGATAACAAATGACAGGAAGTGGCTGCCTAGGAAATGCCCCCAAATGCTGTCCTTGTCTTGCCTGGCTCATACCTGCCTCTACCCTTGCTCTAAGACCCTGAGTCACTTTGGAGAGTATCAATGACAAGTGACATACAGTTGGTCGTCTGCATCCATGGATTCTGTATCCGTGGATTCAAACAGCCTATGATAAAAAGTGTGTAAAGAAACTGCTCCTGTACTAAATATGTAGAGTCATTGTTCTTGTCCTTATTTCCTGAACAATAGGACATAACAACTAGTTACATAGAATTTATATCGCATTAGGTGTATAAATCTATTGTGATAGGTTTACTGAGCAGTAACCTAGGCAGGTGGGGTGTGGCTGGAGAAGGTGGGTCCCTGGGGTGTGGCCTTAGGGACTGTGCTTGTGTCTTTGAATCCCCTTGCTTGCTTCAGGCCTCCATGGTGTGCGAGCAGAGCCTTGCTCTCTCCCTCTCTGCTTCCTGCCGCCATGCCCTGAGATCTGTAGACCCTGGCCTCACATGGGCTGAATCTGGAATCTCCAAGAAACTGTGACCAAATAAATCTTCCTCCAAGTTGTGTGATTAGGTTTTTGGATTATAGCAGTGAGAATATTGACAAAGACAACAAGTCATCTAAAGATGATTTAAAGTATATGAGAAGATGTGTGTAGATTGTATGCAAATACTATAGCATTTTTTTTTTTTTTGGCACTGGGGATTGAACTCAGAGACATTCTACCTCTGAGCTACACCCCCAGCCTTATTTTTATTTTGAAACAGGGTCTTGCTAGCTTGATGAGAGTCTTACTACTTGCTGAGTCTGTCCTCGAACCTGTGATCCTCCTATCTCAGCCTCCCAAATACTGGGATTACAGGTGTGCGCCACCACACCCAGCCTACTATAGCATTTTATATCAGAGACTTGAGCATCTGTGGATTTGGGCATCTGTGGGGGGAGTGTCTTGGAACTAGTCCTCTATGTGTACCAAAGGACAGCCATACTCTGCTGGCCAAGGTGTTTTCATATATTAGCTCTAATCTCCATAACGCTCTGTAGAGGAGGCCTTGCCATCCCTGTTTGTGAGAGGAGGAATCTGAGCAACCTCACAAAGCCACATGGACAGGAAATCCTGGGTTGGTGGAAGCTAGGTGCTATCACCCATGACCTCGCCTGTTCTTTTATTGCCTGGATCTCCTCTGCAATCTGGGCCCCTGTTCCCTAACTCTGGATTTCCCTCCTTGTGTCCCTCTGATTGTCAAAGGACCTGCAGAATGAAACTCTTCTCAATGGATTTAGGTACACGTATCACAGAGTGGTTTAATGTCTCCTATAAGAAACAAGTACTCTTGCCTTTGTGACCAACTACAACTAGCCACAAAATCCAGTTTATGCCAATTGATGTTCCTTTTCCTTTTTTTTCAGGGCCACCTGTCTTTGCTCTTATCTTAGTCTATTTGGGCTGCTGTAGCAGAATATACCAGAGTCTGGGTGGTTTAAATGACAAATATTTATGTCTCACAGTTCTGGAAGTTGGGAAATCCAAGAGCAAGCCACCAGTATCATCGTGATCTTGGTGAGTGCCCTCTTTCTGGATTGGAGATGGCCATCTTTTCATAATATCCTCCCGTGGGAGGTTTGGATTTCAACATAAGAATGGGGGGGCATTCAAACCACAACCTCTTTCTTCTCCCTCTCTTTTATTTCTGGCCTGCAGTTTCTTCTTTCCCCCTCCCACTTTTTTTTAAAGTACTGGGGATTGAACCCAGGGACATTCTACCTCTGAGCTGCACCCCTGGCCTTTTTATTTTTTATTTGGATACAGGGTCTTGCTAAGTTGATGAGGACCTCACTAAGTTGTTGAGGCTGGCTTCCAACCTGGGACCCTCCTGTCTCAGCCTCCCAAGTACTGGGATTGCAGGCATGCACCACTATACCTGGATCCCCATTTTTGTTTTGTTTTTAAACTCATGAACTTCAGCCCATATCCCTCATTTCCAACATATATTTATGACTAAAACCCACTTGTAAGCAGGTGGCAGCCATATAAGTTCCAATGGGAATATAGAGATTCCTGTAACTAGCACTGTCCAATGGGATGTTCTACAAGGATGAAAATGTTCTATAGCCCACACTGTTACATACAGTAGCCACTTGAAATGTGGCTAGTGTGACTGAGGGACCAAATTTTAAGTCTGATGATTATTTTTTGGTACTGGAGATTGAACCCCAGGGGCATTCTACCTCCAAGTTATATTCCCAGCCTTATTTTATTTTTTAATTTTAAAACAGTCTCACTAACTTGTGGAGTCTGGCCTTGAACCTTTGATTCTCCTCCTGTCTCCTCAGCCTCCCATGTACTGGGATTGCAGGTGTGTGCCACTGTGCCCGACTAAATTTGATGAAGTTTAAATCTTAATTTAAACAGCTGTATCAGACTAGTGGCCACTGTACTGGACAGTGCAAGGGCAGGCTTCCACGGAAGTTTGAAAGCTGGCTACATTTCTGGATGTCTCAGGACTTGAGGAAACATGCATAAACTAGGCCACACCTGGAGCTCACACCTTACTACTGGGAAGCCCAAGTAAGAGATACTTCACTGGTAGAAGGTCTCCAAGGATCCAGAAGCATGTTTGAAAATAAAGATCTGGGTAAGTCTGGAGCTGGTCTGGTGTGAGGGCAGGGCAGGTCTGTCTGGGACTAGAATAGTCTGTGGGTTGGAAAATGGGTCAAAGTATAGAGGGAGATTTGCAGTACAAAACCTTGACCTTGCCAATTGCTAACTGTGTGATCTTGAGCATTACCCATCCTTTCTGAACCATGGATTTCTCATCCACGAAACAGATGATACTATAATAATGATTAAGTCTTTTTTTTTCGTAATTGGGGATTGAACCCAGGGGCATTCTACCTCTGAACTACACCCCCAGCCCTAATTTATTTTCTTTATTTTGAAACACTGTCTCACTAAGTTGCGGAGGGCCTCACTAAGTAGCTGAGGCTGGCTGTGAACCTGCCATCCTCCTGTCTCAGCCTCCCAAGTCCTGGGATTACCAGCGTGTGTCACCACGCCTGGCTATACATCTTTTTATATACCTTCTAGAATCCACTTTCTAAACCATTACAATTCTTTAAATAGTAATCACCATTATTTTAGACCAATGTCTGGGAGATGTCGTGAAGTCATAGACACACAGGTGTGAGCACACCCAGGCAGCTGGGATGACTTTGTGACTAACAGTAATTGAACACCATGTGGGAAAGGGGGTGTTCCTGAGTGAAGTGGGGAAGAATTTCTATCTACACCCAAGGGCAGGACAGTAATATACCTGAGATTCTGGGCAATTATGGCAACACCAGGCAAGAGGTAGTGAGAGATCCCAGCGAAGGGCACGTCCACTAGAATGTAGGCTCCAAACAAGCGAGAGATCAGAACAGTGCCTAGCACATAGCAGCCACTTAATACATTTTTGTTGATTAATAAATGAGGGAAAAAATATATTGAGTACTCCTAATTCAATTCCCCTACAGAGGGCAGCAAAACAGTGGTGCAAAGATGTTTTGCATAAAGAACTAGCTGTTCAAGTCTACTTTTAGGAGGAGGAAAAATCAAAACCCCGAGCTCTTGCTTCATTTTCTCAAAGGGAGTTAAAATAGGCCCTTGTAGTTCATTTTTGATGAGCTCATCTCCTCCATTAAAATCTAAGGTCCCTGAGGGTAGAGAGAAAAGGCACCTGGCCCCCTAATGGGTAGCAGTCACTACTTGTTGTATGATTGGATTATCTTCCCATAAGTGTTAGTTTTGGAGATGCTTTCCAGAGGCAATCCAGTCCAAAGGGAAGACGATGCTTCTGGAGGAGCAGTGAAGAGCTGCAGCGTGTTCAAGAATGTGGTGGGAGGGTGCAGCTTCTGTGCATTCTTGATGGCACCAGGAAGATGGGAAGTGATGAGAGAGAGAGAGAGAGGAGAGGCGAGGCGAGGCGAGAGAAGGAGGAGGAGGAGGAGGAGGAGGAGGAGGAGGAGGAGGAGGAGAGGAGTCTATCCATTTGTGGTTTCTATCTATTTGGGGGCTGGCATTACTGCCCCACCCTTCCCTCTAGAATGTAAGTGGGCATTGTCAGGAAGGGATGTGAGCATACCTTGCTGGCCACAGGGCCAGCTCAGAGCCTGACACACAGTCTAGATCAATAAGGAATTATTTGGGATGGCCATTTTGGAAAACAGTTTGGCATTATCTACTGAGACAGGCATACCTCCATGGCATAGCAATTGTACTCCTAAATATAAATCCTCAAGAAACCCTCACTTGAGAATGCCAGGTTTCATGTGCAAAAAAGTTGATAGCAGCCATGCTTGTAAGAGCCCCCAGATGAAAATAAAACATCTATCAATAGGAATACCAAAAAATAGTGATATAGTCACCTAGTAGAGTGACAAAGATCACTGTAATAAATGTTGCAGTACTAGAGAAATGCAGGAACAGAATGAATGAGATGTCCGGAGTGAAAGTCCAGAAAAGAAAATGTAAGCGAGAAAAATAAGAGGTGTTCGAAGGTTTTGTCGAAAGGGCTACCCTGGCAATACTAGATGTCGTGAATACTGAGTTTCTTGAGGTGGGTATCTGGAAACCTCCCAGCAGTATAGAGCCCAACTTGGAGAGAAGTAACTAAGCAATATCAGCTTAGCCTTAGGCTCAATAAGACAATGAGAACTCTTAAGAAGAGGATTATTAAGCAAGAGGAAGATAACAAAAAATTGAAAGCAAAAGGTAACTGGCTGATTCTGTCTTTGAAACTCTTACCTACAGCTTAGTAAAGAAAACTTGGTAGCAAATGTACTTAGAAATATTTGCAACTTATCATATATGTGCAGTGGGGAAGAATTTCAATCTACACCCCTGGGCAGGATTTTAACTGCTTAGTAAATCTGTTTCTAGTTTATTCATAGGATGGATATTGAATCACTCTCAAATAAATCTCCTTTTGTGAACTTCAATACTGAAGTTGTATTTCTCATGTACTGATGGCTACTTTTTTTTTTTTTTTGGTGTCCAGAGAGGGTGGTTCTGTTTGCCTCCTAGGTTTAGAGGAAGGAGGTGTTCTAGAATTAATAATTCAAATAGGACTGTTATGCCAGGAGGGGAGAAAAGAGTGTCAAGGCAGTGTTAAGAATCTGGGAATACTGCCAGCATGGTTTGCATGATAAGGGTGGGTAAAAACATAGAAAGAAATATGGCCCAGTGCTTGATCTATTTCCTTTTCATTTACAAGGATGGTTTACTCTTAAACAAAATTGTATAATTTTCAAGTTATCCTAAGAACATAGCTGATAAAAGATCTCTTTTAAAAACCAGAATTTCTGTAAACTGCAAGCGTGACCATGAGAGGAGAGGATTTGATCATTTCGCTTTTATGGCCGAGAGCACACTCTGAAGATTTACATGGGATCATCTCATCTCCGGCCACCTTGTGGAATGCTACCTCTATCGCCATATCTAAAGGGAAGCCTATTACAATTCACAAATTAAAAGCCAGTGGGAAAGAACATAATCTTGGCAACTGCCTCTTGGGAAATCTTACAACTGCACAGGCGCCATGGAAGACTGCTTTAAATACCACTGGTTCATCCCAGCTCCTCACGATTGTACTGGAGGGCACATGGCCAAGGCCTGGCAGGGAAGAGGCCAGGGTGCCCGGGCTTGTGATTGGCTGGGGGGTCGTGATGCTAAGCAAGCCACTTAGCCTACTCCTGCTTCATGAGGAGCACACCACATGCTTCTTTGCACATTCTTTTAAATCCTCGTGTGGTTGGCATTTGGGAAAATATCGACTGCAACCAGACGTCGCCATCCTGATGACAGCTCCTGAAATCCCATGTTTCTCGCAGCAACATCTACTGTCAGCTCCACACCCTGTGACAAGAGCACAGTCCCCACCCAAGTCGTGCTCCAGATAGAAAGATTTTCAGATATACATGTTTGGCTGCCTCCTCCAGAGGCCTTGACAAATTTTCAGGTGGTAAAGAGCCTGGGAGAAATGCTGCTGATAAAATTAGTTCAAACATTTCCCAGAAAACAAACTTGACACCACCATGTTACTTGAGAGTTCAGCATCGGCTCTTCTGAGCCCTTGCAAACCCCTTCCCAATGTCTTGTTTCAAATTGCCTTTATTTTTTCATGTTTCAAAGTGGATCCTTACCACTTTCTCCTCTCAAAAATAAACAAAAATAAAACAAAAAATATAGCTATAGGATAGATTGTCCAACCAAGAATTTTAAATTACAAATGACTACATTGAAGGTTAATATCCAAGGTCAGGTGTCATTCATAGGTATCTGAATTTAGTTCTTCTGGTTTGTCCTATCATCTGAACCACCTCATTGATTTATAGCACACTAATCCCAGAACATCGTTCATTTCCCTGCAAGTCTTTTCAGGGTTTGGTATCAAACCCTGTCTGTAATGACCTTTTTTTTTTATCTGATGAGTAGCCTTATTATTCTCACTTTTATCTCGTTCTCACAGGTAACACTGTAACTGGTGTCCAAGATTGCTTGGTTGATATTCACCTTATCATCTTCTCCTTTCGCTCCCCTTTCTTTCTTTCTTTTCTTTCTTTCTTTCTTTCTTTCTTTCTTTCTTTCTTTCTTTCTCTCTCTCTCTCTCTCTCTCTCTCTCTCTCTCTTTCTTTCTTTCCCTTCCTTCCTTCCTTCCTTCCTTGCTTCCTTCCTTCCTTCCTTCCTTGCTTCCTTCTCTCTCTCTCTCTCTCTCTCTCTCTCTCTCTCTGTCTCTCTCTTTCTTCCAGATTGAACCCAGGGGCATTCTACATCCAAGCTATGTCCCCAGCTCTTTTTATTTTTTGTTTTGAAACAGAGTCTTGCTAGTTTGCTGTCTCGCTAAGTTGCTAAGGCTGGTCTTGAACCTGTGATCCTCCTGTCTCAGCCTCCCCCGTACTGTGATTACATGAGTTCACTACGATGCTGGGCACCTTCTCCTTTTCTTAAATGCTATTACACACACACACACACACACACGAGTTTAACTCTTCTCTTGAAAAGTATTTCACAGTACTTTCCTCCTGGACGCCAGTTCTCCATCTTGATTTCCAGGTCAGAAGCCTCGGCAGGTAGCAAGGCCTGCTGATTCACCTGAATCACTTACGAGGCTTTCTCTCCAACTTAGCTGAATGCTTCGGGCTACAACTCCAGTGGGAGAAACTGACCCCAGGACTTGGTGCGTGCTAGCCTCTGGGCCAAGGTCTTTGATGCGTTCTCATCTCAATCTCACCATAATCCCACAAAGGCAGGTGTCATCATTTTACCCACACAACAGAGGACGACATCAAGCTTCAGAAAAATGAGGAAACTTAGCCAAGGTTAGACAATAGCATTTGGCGAACTTCAGACCTAAGCCTCTGGTCTCTCTATATCCAAAGTTTGCAGATATCACTACTTTCTAACCACCCTTCCCTATTATGATGAGAACTGGTGGCCAGTTATTATATAGGATATGATCATCATTCAAAAGGGAGCTGAGAGGCCTTTGCAAAACACATAATAGTTGTAAATTTATCTCTGCATATGATGTGCTAATACAAAAATATTTTTCTTGTACATCTAAAAATAAAATTAACTGATAAAAAATCATTTGAAGCTGGGCACAGTGATGCACACCTGTAATCCCAGTACTTGGGAGACTGAAACTGGAGGATCTCAGGTTTGAGGCCAGCATGTGGTAACTTAGTGAGATCCTATTTCCAAAGGAAAGAAAGATAAAGAAAGAAAGAAAGAAAGAAAGAAAGAAAGAAAGAAAGAAAGAAAGAAAGGAAGGAAGGAAGGAAGGAAAGAAAGAAAGGACTGGGGGTGTAGACTTAATCTGACTAGAAAAATCCACTCCCAAACTCCTCTCCTCTACTCAACTTATAGCATCTACTCTTTCCTCAAATCAAACAGGACTAATCAAACTCTGGAGGTAGAATGTCCCTGAGTCAAACCCCAGCATGTCACACAAAAATCATTATGCTCATATAATAATATGAGTAACAGAAAGTTCTTAAGTAGAAGGAAAAACCCCACCACTATTCCTAGCAACTCAAAGAACACCACAGTTAACATTTTGGTGTGTATACTTCTTGCCATTTTTTCTAAGCACAATTGATATATCTGTAATATTCTATATATATAAGTCTGAATCATGTGGTTCCCCTCAGGATTATCATAATCACTAACCCACAGGTATTTTCTATCTCTTTTGGTTGTGGTAGTTTCAAATGCGGTGTCAGAGACAGTGGGATCTTAATAAATATGCGCAGAATCGTAAGATGGCATTGAATCATTCACTATTAATTTCATTGGTTAACTTTTTGGATAGATAATACATACACTCATTAAAAATTAAAGAGAAAGATATATAGAAAAAATCTGGCTCTTACTTCTGACCCATAAAGACACTTTCCTCCCCGGAGTTTGAAGGCACAAGGTCCCAGCTGTCTCTGTACCCTCTTCTTAGGAGCATGTATGCATGCATAATTCAGTTTCTTAACTTCTGAACTCAAGAGAACTAAGTCCAGAGGGAAACTTTGTCCATAGCAAAGGTCCAACTTCTGAGTTCCTATTTCCTGACTTAGGACCCTAGGTCCTCAAGTGAGGCACAGACCCTTCCAAAGAGCCATATCTTGCCCTACAGGACTCAAAAATCAATCATAATCTCACACAACACAATAATTTCTATATTATTTAACAGATATATTCATAAAGGAGGATTAGAATTTTATCATGCCTTCTCATAGAGTAACTCATAAGACCACACTAGGAAGCAAAATTACCCAGAGTATGTCTGTTCTAAGCCAGTGGAGACTCTTTACCATATACTGGGGCTTCAAGTTTCATATAATGGACGTCAGAGCTTCTGTTTTCATACATTTACTAGCATGTATAGAAAAGTGCCAGCATAGGAGAATACAGGCTTGGAGATATAAGAGGAATGGTTTCAAGTGTAGAGATTAAGTCTATTCCAGAGACGTCCTTGGGATGTTATTGGGTGCTTCCACAGACCATTACATTTAGAAAAGTCTAGAAAAAAGATAGCCAGTTACTGTTTTTAATTGTAGGACTTAATGGAATTTTTATTATCAAACTGAAATTTTTAAGAGGAGAAACATATTAAAAATGAAATTGGAGACAGTAGTGGTGGCACATGCTTGTAATTCCAGTACTTGGGAGGCTGAGTCAGGAGGATTGCAGGTTCCCAGCCAGCCTCAGCAACATTGTGAGGCCTTCCATAACTTAGAGAAACCCTGTTTCAAAATAAAAATTAAAAAATAGGGCGGGAGGTTATAGCTCAGAGGCAGAATCCTCTGGGTTCAATCCCCACTCCCCCCCCTTTTTAAATTTTGACACAGTGTCTCACTAAGTTGCAGAAGGCCTAAATTTCTGAGGCTGGCTACAAACCTGCTATCCTCTAGTCTCAACCTCCCAGGTACTGGGATTACAGGGGTGTGCGACAAATGCCTGGCTCTAATGCAGAATATTTTTTAAGGATTAGGGTTCCTAATCCTTAATCTCACACCTTTAAGGAAAAGGTGTGAGATTTTGACATCTTGGCACTAAATCGGTATGTGATTTGAGGTTGGGTGACTAATTGTGCATCACTGTGTGTCTTGGCTTAATCGGGTTGTCATTTAATTAATATGATAAAATTATTTTAGATCTTTTTTTTGGTTAGGAACTAGTAGAAGCAGGTCTAGAAGACCTCTCTGACCTTAGATTCAGAACTGTTTTTTTTTTCAACCTGGTGACACGGCTTTACAGTGGCCACTGTGAGGCTGGTGGTTGATACTGTGATAGTATTACTATGCGACCCTGAGCCTCAAGTTTCTCCATTTGAAGTGTAAACTCAAACATGAAAGCTTTTTATGAAAACTGATCCTAAAAATAAGGTTAAAAGGTAAGCCAGAGACTGGCGCAAAATATTTGCAAGGTGTATAACCAACAAAATATTAGCATCCAGAATACCAAGTGATTACATATCAGTAAGAAGAAGAAGCCAATAACCACGCAATAGCAAAGTGAGCAAAAGATAAAAATGGAGGATTCACAAACTCTAAACATATGCCCATAAACACATGAAAAGACTTTCTGATTTATAATACAAATACAAATTAAAACAAGATATCACTCCGTATCCATCAGACTGACAAAAAAAATTTCAAGTCTGGCAGGATGACTACTTCTTTTTTTTATGTTCATTTATTGGTGCATTGTAATTATACATTTTGATATATGTCAGGGTATGAACATCATACATGCACACATTGACTACTTCTAAGTGTATATCTTGGGACAGTGTTTTCCAACCCTGTTCCCATGGTGGCACACCATAGAGAGTGACAATATCCACAGCACACTGTTGTAACCAGAGCAGGCTGCTCACAGCAGGAGGTGACACATGGGGGGGCTGTGGTCATCTCAGGTCCCGCCTGGTTTCCCTGCAGGGTAGGAGGCTCCATGTCATCCATCCAGCCACAAGGCACTGCTGATCAGCACTGATTGGGGAGTTCAGCCCTAGAGAAGCTGCTTCTATGTGCTCAAGGAGATATGTACAAAAATGTCCACCATAGCAAAGCAAAACAAAACATAAACCCCCTAAAACAGGACACAGAACTTGAATGCTCACAGTAGAAGAATGCAAAAACAAATTCAGGTATCTTTGTACCATGGAATACCATGCTGCATTTAAAATTTATGAAATAAAAATATTTCAGCCTTTTAAAAATATATACTCCATTATTATTAATTTTAATCACCCTACTATGCAATAAAGCATCAGAGTTTATTTTTCTTACTTAACTGTAATATTGTGATCTCACTGCAAGAAATAATAAATGTGATAGATATGCTAATTATCCTGAACTATCATTACACAATGTATATACATTTATCAAAATATCATCTTGTACCACATAAATAGGTACATTTGTTAATATGTCAATCAAAAACAAAATAAATCAATGAACTTGAGTTACAGGGGTGAGTTGCAAAACCATAATGTTGAGTAAGAACAGCAAAGTGTAAAAAGGTACGTTTACTCTGATTCTATGTGCATTCATTTGTTTTATATTGCTATAATGAAATGCCTGAGACAGGCTAATTTTATAAAGAAAAGAGGTTTATTTAGTTCAAAATTTAGGAAGCTGAAAGGCTAAGATGTGGTGGCCACATTAATTTGGCTTCTGGTGAGAGACTAATAGTGCACTGTATCATAATGGCAGAAGTATGTGTAGGAGCAAGAGATCCTTCCACAAAGCAGGAAGCCAGAGAGAGACTGGAATTCCACCATCCTTTTCAAAGGCATGGCCACATCTGACTTAAACACGACTTACTAGGTTCCACCTCTTAAAGGTTCCATACCAGCTACCAACACCACCACCCTGGAGACCAAGCTTCTAACACCTAAATCTTTGGGGAACATCCAAACTACATAACGTGATATGTGCTAAAATTTAAAACAAAACTGTACATTCCTATGCAGTCAAGGTATAGAAATATACATGAGGGGGATAATACCAACTTCAGGATAGCAATTGTTTCTGGAAAAGGAGCGGAGGCAACAGGGTTTTGATGGTAGGTGAAGTACTCTAAGGATATTTATGGCATTGTATTTCTTAAAAAGCAAACATAAATGAAGCAAATGTGGTGATACATTTATGTGTTATGTCTAGATAGCAAATACATAAGTTTCCAATATATTTTCATTGTACTTTTTGTGTATTTGAAACATATTTAAAAACAAAAAACCAACTAGATCCGTGGTTTCAAGGTTGGGTGTACATTAGAATTATAGAAATTAGAAACATTAGAGCTGGGGCCTGGACATTGGTATTGTTCAAAAGCTTCCCCAGTGATTCTACTGTGTATCACAGGGCTGAGAATGGCTGAATTAGATGATCTCAAAGGTTCCTTTAGTATTTTCTGTTTCTAAACATTTAAAACAGTACTGTTTCTTCATGAGGTGTCATGTGACCACAACTGCGTGACAAGGGGAAGCCGAGCCCTGTTGATGTTCTCTAAGAACTTCCCTTCTATCATAGCCAGTTATCTTTCCCTGGTGCTCATGTCCTTTTGTTTTATAGGACCACATGTTTCTCCTCTCCAATTAAGTTGTTAATCCCTCCCCCTTTCTCTTCCCACCTTTCCAAGTCCGCCTCGACAGGGACTTCATCCAAGCACCACGGTTCTGAGTCATTCATATGCATTGCTTTTGAACATATTAAATAGATCCATATGCTTATCTATACTAAGATATAGATTTTTCCTTCAGAAAATAGAATACAAAAAATCATTCCAATGTGTACACTTCCAATATTTTAAGCAGGCATCTAAAATGAAGAAGAAATTAAAAGTAACTTGGACCAGAATTTTGAACATTAAAACATTACAGTAAATTGGTAAAACATACACCAAATATATAGATGTCTACTTTATATCCAAAAAAGTTACTCTTTCCCTGCCACACACACATAGACAGCCCTCATAATGGCTCCACTTCAATCAGAGTTGGATCACAAGTAGAACAGTAAAATGAATGTAGCCTTTCCCAAACCTAAAGACTCTTTGTTAGCCTTCCCAACTTCAGAAATTCTATGAAGTCATCACCAACCAACCAGACCTTCTAATGGTTTCAAATAACTAATGTAGCCAACCACATTGAGTTGATATAGAATCAAAGAAATGTGACATTCTCTTTAGCCTAGGCAGTTTGTGTCATGGGTAAACATATGATTTCCATTAGATTTCTCAAAATATGGAAAAATCATTGTCAGACTCTCAGCACTACCTCTGGGGAAACTTCTTTTAGATTAGAACCACTAACTAAAGTGCCATTGTCTTGAATAAGCCCTACCAAAATCTGATCTCAGGGACAGTAAGAAAGGGAATGTTGAAACACAATATATGTCAATAGACCAGGAAAACTTCCAACTCTGCTTAAGGGTAACTGGAAGACTAATGTCTCAAGAGGGAAAAAAGGTAAGAAATCATGCCACAGTTACAAGAGGCGACAGACCTGGGTTTTAATCTGGATTTGTCAGTTTTCTAAGCATGACCTTCAGCAGATTACTCAACCATCTAAGCTTCAGTTACCTTTGTATAAAATAAAAAAAATAAAAAGTTACTTCCATACCCAATGCCCAGATCTTGGATTCTAATATGGGTCTCCAACAAAAGGATCCAGGATTCCTTGGAGAAATGGCTAACTCTGCCATGGGGGGTAGAGAATACACAAGATGAGCCTGGAGCCTCTTACAATGCTAGAAAGGATGAAAGGTTCTCAAAAACAAACAAACAAACAAAACAAACATAAAATGGGGGAAGGTCAAAGGGAAATAAGAGCCAACTGAAAGAACTCCCAATGCCAAAACTGGAATAATTTAATAAAGAAATAAATAATGTGGTACTGGATGCAATAGACTGAGTTTTCATGCTTCCCTAAAATTCATGTTTTGAAACCTAATCCCCACTATGATGATATCTGGAGGCCAACCCTTTAGGAGGTAATTAGGTTATGAGGGTGGAGCCCTCAGGAATGGGATTAGTGCTTTTAGAAAAGGGACCCTAAAGAGCTCCCTCATCTCTTCTGCCGTGTGAGTACACAGTAAGAAGACTAAAAAAAATAAACCAGGAAACGGGCCTTCAAGATACCAAATCTATAGCACCTGGATCTTGGACTTTCCAGTCTCCAGAACTCTGAAAAACAAAATAAATTTCTGTCATATATATACCACCCAGGCTATGGTATGCTATTATAGTAGCCAGAACACACTAAGACTCGCGATTATAACTGAAAAGGCAACAGATATCCTTGAATACATACTGATTTGAAGAAATGATTGAATAAACTAAAAATGGGGGAGTATAACCAAATCCCACAGAGAATCTTTAAATAATTTGTGTAGACACTGCCCCTCCGCCAAAGAGGAGGAGCATAACTCTCCATCCTTTACTCATGGGGCTGTACCTAGTGATTTCCTTCCACAGAGTCCAGTGAAGAAACCTGAAAAATACTTCCCTGTGTTCAAGCTTAACATGCTTGGTGATAATTATGCTGATAGCAAGTACCCTTGATATGGGGTGAGAGAGCAGTTCCCCTCTGTGGTCTTCCTCCCAAGAACCCATCATGAGAACAATCCAAACTGAGGGACAGTCTACAAAATACTTGGTCAGTACTTCTCAACACTTTCATGGCCATCAGAAATAAGGGAAAGACTCAGAAACTACCTTAGCCACAATGTGACGACTAAATGTAATGTGGAATTTCAGGATGTGATTCTGAAGGGAAGGGGATATTAGAGAAAAATAAGGATATTTGAATAAATTGTGGACTTTAGTTAATATTTATGAATCAAGATTGGTCCATTAATTATATAAAACGTACCATACTAATATAAGATATTAATAATAGGGGAAACTTGGCTGGAGGGTAGACCGGAAACCTCTATACTATCTTGCAACTTTCCAATAAGTCTAAAACCATTTAAACCAGGCATGGTGGCACACACCTGTAATAGCAGTACGTGGAAGGCTGAGATAGGATTGAAGGTTCAAGGATAGCCTCAGCAACTTAGTGAGGCCCTCCACAATTTAGTAAGACCCTGTTTCAAACTAAAAAATAAAATAGGGCTGGGGGTGTAGCTCAGAGGTAGAATGCCCCTGGGTTCAATCCCCAGCACCCCCAAAAATTTAAAATAAAAAAAGATTATTAAGAAAAATAGTTCCCTCATAGAGAAGTCATGATTGTTAAATAATAATAATGATAATAGCTATTATTATTATTATCATTGGTACTGGGATTAAACCCAGGGGCACTTGTCCTCTGAACTGCACCCCCAGCCCTTTTTAAAAATTTTTACTTTGAAACAGGGTCTTGCTAAGTTGCTGAGATTGGCCTTGAACCTGCCATCTTCCTGTCTCAGCTTCCCAACTATTGGGATTACAGACATGTACCACCATGCCTGGCTACTGTGAGGATTAAATTATATATAAAATCTAAGCATTTATCACAGCAGCTTGCATACATTACATGCTAATACCTGGTTACTATTATTGGTTACTATTATTAAGCAAGGTTAATCCATGAGCTGCTTAGCAATCCATTTCAGAAGTAGAATACTGATACTATTTGGGGGAGTGTTAAGAAAGATCTAATAACTCCTACTACCTGAAGTATTTATGCATGTTTTTAAGAATCAGTGATCTGGGGAATCCTCATTTTTATCTTTGCTGAGCAAGTCAGTTTCCATCAGATTCCCTTTTCCAGCATTATTCTGCATTTGGGGTAGAACTCTGAGTAATGAATTGGATCGTGCTTCTGGATTATTAAACTCTCTCACACTTCGGCAAAGAGCTGGGCAATTTTCCTTCTAATAACTTTCTTCCAACTCTGTCTTCTTATCCAACACATTTAACATGTAGTCATTTTGTGAGAAATGTTCTGTGCACACTTCCAGCACACTGGAGCATCTCTGCAGCACGCAGCACTGGATGCGGTCTAAAGAGATGCGTTTCACCATCTGGTGTTTGCTCCCTGCAACATCTCCATGTCTCGTTCCTATGTATACTCCCACTCCCTCCGCTTTGTTCAGTAAGCCTCTTTGACCCTGCTCCCAACTCAAATCGGAGAGTCCCATGTCTCCCTCCTCTGAGAACTTGATTCAGATTTGCATTCGAGCATCAGAGGTACAAGTCCTCCTGTACTGAAGGACCTGCCGGCATTCTGTGTAATCTCTCCTAGCTTGTCACCTCACTCCAGGCTGAGGCCAACTCCAGTCCCACCTGGTAACCTTCCCCACATTTAGCACCGAGTCGGGCATATCTGGTTCTCCCAGTGAATATTTATTGAAGTGATGTTAATTTGGATGCATCTACAAAAGTAAATGTGTTTGCTTACTAGGAGGATTCATCTCACTTAGCAGAGAGTTCCAGGACCAGCATTACTGAATTGTCTGCAGAGACAATTCCCGAGAACTGATAATAGAAATAAAGTAAAATAAAATAAAAGCCTCTAATGACCTTTTTCCCTATCAGTTTTTAATATATTTCTCCCTCTTCATTTATCAATTAGATCTTTTCTTTTGTTTTCTTATTAATGATGATTACAATATTTTTAGTAAACTAATGAGCAGAGAAATAGTTAAATCCAATATATTCCATTTCTTCAAGTCCAAGAAGGGAGTTTTGAGGTGGAGCTGCTGGTTCTTAAATTATACAAATAGCTAAAATAAGACTTTCATCATCCATCTTCCCATTCACCCACCCATTCATTTATTCATTTATTCATTCATCCAACCAACCACCCATCCATCCAGTTATCCATCTACATGTCCAGCCATCCTACTTCAATAGGCATTTAGCGACTGCTACTATGTTCTAGGTATTATGCTAGGTACTGAAAATGCAGGGATGAATAAAAAGCCTCTGCCCTTAAAGACCTCCCAATCTAGTGGGGACAAAACAGACAAATAAGTAAGTACAAATGCAACATGACTAGTGCCATCGTAAGTGTAACATGGGGTACTCTAGTTAGAAAGACATGATGGTACAATAATGATTTGTGAGTAAAAAAAAAATCACTGGTTGTTTCATGGATTTCTCCAATGAGTTCTATATCTTGCAGAAGACTTGGAAGGATTTTGCCATTTCCTAACTCTGACCACAGGCAAGTCCCTAAACTGCTCTGAGGCTCAGCTTCCCCCTCTAGATGATAGTATCATTGCAATTATTGCCTAAAAGTATCTCAGATTTGCTGGGGAGTTTACATGAAAGATCTCTGTGAACTCTAAAGGGCTATAATTATATAATTAGTTCATTATTTAATTATTATATTTATTACAATGCAAAGGAGAATATTTTTCGCCTTACAACCTCCTCTGTCCCCTTGACCTCTGGAAGAACTGAACATTGTAGGTAGATCTGTTCCTTCTCTTGAATGATCAACTCAATCAAGCTCTACTCCTCTGCTTTCAGGAAACCAATATTGGATGGTTCCTCGTACCTCTGGATGCCCAGATAGCAGTGCATGACGAGAGAGAGAGCCTGAGAGTGGATTTGAAGCAGGGTGATGTGTGTCATTCCACGGCTGCTCAGAGCAAGGTTGCTGGACAGCAGTGTTAGATAGTCTGATATTAGAACCCAGTGTTTCAGTCTACCCAGAAATTGATGCATATTTGGGGGCATGCAAAAACACCTAATTTTTTTAAAAAATTAAAAGACGCCACATCTTCAAGAAGAAACTTTGAGTCCTGTTTGAAAGACCTAGCAGTGATTGAAAGGGGGAGAAAGTGGATAGTGTCCCAGTGCCTTCTCTGAGAGGCACCCTGGGTGAATCCAAAGCAAACAGGCCCACAGGACATGAAGCCACAAGTTTTTCTTGTGAGCCCAACAAATGTAAAGCTCCCTTAATCCACACAGATATAAAACTGAAATGTAAGCCTGCCCAGATCTGCACGTGGCATGACCTCTTCCATCACCTTGCAGCCCCTTCCAACCTTGCCATACCAATCTTACCTCCAAAAAATTCCCCCATCCTTCCCCAACCCCCTCCCCTATTCTTTTGACATTATTTTTTGCCACCCAAACAGCATCCCAGAATGCCTCATTTGGTGACATCACAGATAGCCATGGGTTGCTTCTGGTATCCCATCTGTTCCTGCAGGCCCTGCCTCAGTGCGGGCAAGATATGAAGGGAGTGTTCAGTTGAGGCTGGGTGGGGGAGGGGAGGAGGGGGTGGGGATCGGGCCTTTGAAGCTGTTTTCTATCAGGGCACTGCAGCTGTCAGTGTTGGCTGCGGAAGCCAGCGATTGTCCTTGCAGCTCCCCGTTGCCGGCAGTGCACTGTGCTGGTGGATATTAATTGGGCTTTCATTATGTGAATGTAGCCAGAGGCTTTTGCAGTCGATTCCTATATCTATATTGATTCATAAAAAATGCCAATAAATAACAGTTCTCTCAAAGGAGCGCTTAATGGTTTTGATAATTAGTTGGTTTATGTTTTTTCCTCATTTCTTTCTTGCGTTAGTTTTCTTTCCTCTCTTTTTCTTTTTACACATGGCAGCATAATAGATCACAGCATCTTTGGGACAGTGGACAGGCACATTGGCTAAATCACCTTATTACAGTTCCATATAGTTGAAAAGAGGCTTAATGCTAAATTATCAGATTCCAGCTATTGTGGAAACCAAGAAAGAATACTGCTCCGAAATAACCACTGCGGTGCTCTGTGTCACCCATTGTCCCAGCAGCTATTGGCACGCCTTCTACTGCAGCTCTCCATGGAGTCAGCAATCCCCTGAAACAAACAGTGGGGCCCAGATTCAGGCTGGGAGTGAGTCTCTTTACTTTTTGGTGTATTATAGGTTACAAGATATTTTCAGACCTAGGCTTTCCAAAAAAAAAAATCTTATATAACATTTTGTATGTCACTGTGAGCAAAATTATGTTATTAGCTTTGGAACGCCCCAAATTAGGCACATCACACCCAGAATGACTCTGTTTTATCCCACAGACAGTGGAAGATGAAAGCAGAAATTGCCCAAACCTTTAATTTGCTGAAACTTTTCAAAAGAAGAAAGGATGTTCATTAGAAGTTGACAGTGGCACAGCTGTGCAGAACTCCCAGAGAAAATACCATTGTCACGGGAGCCTGGTTGCGACCCAATATCATTCTCCGCAGAAGAATCTGAGGTTCCGGTGGTCTGTTGAGCTGTTGATGGTATTGGACAAGAAGAACAATTCTCCAAGAGGGTGGGGACATGGAAGGATCAGGGGAGATCATTGTTTTTGCTTTCACACCATACCTTTAACAAGAAGTAAACATAATGCTGATTCCAACAACAAGATAGATAGGGTCAAAAATCCTACTGAGGCTCTTCCTCTCATTTCTGGGAAGATGGGTATATCTGATTTCTTTATAATAAACCATTTATAGACGGGCATGGTGGTACATGCTTGTAATCCCAGTACTTGGGAGGCTGAGACAGGAGGATCACAGGTTTGTGGCCAGCCTCAGCTACTTAGTGAGGCCCTCTGCAATTTAGTGAAACCCTGTTTCAAAATAAAGAATAAAAAAATAGGGCTGGGTATGTAGCTCAGGGGTAGAATGTCTCTGGATTCAATCCCCAGTACCACACACACACACACACACACACACACACACACACACACACACACAAATAAACTATTTATATCCAATTCTCTTTCTCTTGCTTGCTCTGTCTCTGAGCTCCTCATTCTTTCTTCCTCTTTAAATAAAAGGCCCACTGATATTAGATGGGCAATAGCAGAAATGAAAAACAAACAAAACACACAGAAACTCCAACTGTCTGCTGAAGCATCACCTTCACAAAATCACTGTTACTATGCGCAACAGTAGGCTGTTTCCGCAGTGTTATAGATGGTTATTTCTAATACAGTCCCTGAGAAAAACAAGCAAACAACAATGGCTAGGTAAATATGAGAAGATAACTGGGTGTCCATGGTGCCCAGAGATAAATTTCTCTTGAACTGCATGGTGGAAATATTCAGAGATGACAATGGGACTTTGAGGAGTAAAGATAACAAATAAGTACTAATTTTGAAGAAAACAATCCAGATTTCTTGCTTCAAAAAATTTAACAATATTCAAGATGATACTTCTCTTTATAAATTTAAAAATAGGTAGAGAATAAAAAAATCTCCCCCTCACCCCAAAATGTGAAAAATTCCTCATAAGCCTTTCTCTGATCCAAGGCCAAGGAGAGACCCAGGACTATTTTGAGAAAGCCATTAAATTTGTATTCAAGATCATATGGAGTCACAATTATGCCTTCGTCCCGACATTCTCTTTCAGCTTAACAGGGAAAGCTTGGCTTAAGACAGCCAAGCTATACCATGCAAAACCTTTATTCCACCGAGGTGTTCTCGCCTAGTGGCTATATAAACATAACACTATTAATTAATGTTTGCTAATAAGAAAGAAAATAAGAGTTCAGGAGGCTACAGAGAAGATATAATGGACATGCACTGCCTTTCAGAGCAAACAAGATAAAACAAGAAAGAGACAGATACTAAAAAGATGGTGCTATTTTATCCTTCTTCTCATTTTTACATATTGCCTGGATGGCTTGTCAACAATATTTCTAGTAATGACCTCCATTTATTTAGTGCCTGCTATGTTCCAGGTTCCACACAGCGTGCTTATGTAATATGAATATTTTTGTGGTACTGGGGATTGAACCCAGGGGTATTTTATCTCTGTGCTATACCTGCAGCCTTTTTTTTAAAATAGGGTCTCTCTCTAGGTTGTTGAGGGTCTCACTAGGTTGCTGAAGCTGGCCTCAAACCCTCGATCATCCTGTCTCAGCCTCCCAAGTACTGGGACTGCAGACATGCGCCACCAGGTCTGGCCTAATATGAATTTTTTTTATACTGTTTGAGTTACACTATTAACTAGGCATGGTGGTGCATGCCTGTAATCCTAATACTTGGGAGACTGAGACAGAAGGATTAGAAGTTCAAACCAGCCCCAGCAACTTAGAGAGGCTCTCAGCAACTTAGCAAGACCCTGTTTCCAAATAAAAAATAAAATGGGATTAGGAATGTAGCTCGGATGTAGAACTTCCCTGGGTTCAATCCCCAGCACCAAGAAGAAGAAGAGGAAGAAGAAGAAGAAGAAGAAGAAGAAGAAGAAGAAGAGGAGGAGGAGGAGGAGGAGGAGGAGGAGGAGGAGGAGGAGGAGGAAGAAGAAGAAGAAGATTATTGAGAATGTCAAATACCAATGGCTTCTTACTTATTTTTGATAAGGACTTTGGAGTCAGGTATAATAATGGAGAGATATAAAAGGACAAAGAAGAGTATTTGTCTGCATTTTGTGGATTCTGTTCCATTTTTTCAGTTTAATTTCTCCCCTGACTAGTCTTGCAGCAATTGAGGGCCTGTGGGAAGGGGATAGACTTTAGAATACCTGTGTTATTTTTTCTCCCTGAAACATTGACGATTTATCCCCCGGCCTCACCTATTCTTTCCATGACCATTTCCAAATAATCCTTCTGCCAGCTCACAGTTCACCTCAGCGGCCACTCTGGCTTGGAAAAACTAGCCGGGCAACAGGACTACCTTCTCTAGAGAGGCCATATTTTCTGAACCTCAAATCAAGACACAGAAAAAGTGGGGCCTCTTTGAAAGAAAAACCAGTTGAGCTATGTGAAATTTAGACTCCCCCAGAAAATCCAAGCGTAGAGTTGACATGCTTTCCAGAATCCTAGAGTTACATTTCAAGACTGCACACCAGACAACCCAAAAGTCGTTAGACACTCGGATTCTTTCCACGTCCAGAACGGATCTCAGACGGGAATCCTGTGGGCTGTGCCTCTCCCAGGGGGGCCATTTTAGAATGTTTGCCCCAGGTCACATTCTCTAGAGTGACTTCTCCAGCAAACTCAGCTGCAGAGGCACGGACATTGCAGAGGGCCCCTCGGCTCCAGGGTGAATGATGGATATTACGAGCAAAGCAAGGGGTTTAAACCAAAATAGAACAAGAGCAAAGTGTTCCCGTACACTCGAGGAGTTCGCTCCCTAGCAGTCTTGCTTGGACATGTGAATCTTTTGGATCGGTGTCAGCTCAACAGCAATATTTTAAAAAGTCACTCAGGATAGCGATCTGATCATCTTGACCTGCCTTGCCCAATACAGTAGCTGCTAGCCCAAGCGCTTGAAATGTGGCTAGTGTGGATCGAGATGTGCTGTAAGTGCAAAACACACAGGAATTTCAGACTTGGGACACACACACACAACCCATAAATAAATCATGTGCAATTTAAAAATTTTGATTACATGTTAAAATATTTTGAAAATATATTATTGTAATTAATTTCGCCTGTTTCTTTTTACTTTTTAAAATGCAGATAGAAAGTCTAAAACTGACAGGTGTGGCTGTCTATTAAGGCTCACATTATATATTTCCATTGAACAGCACTGGCCAAGGTGATTGAATGGTGAGGTGAAGCAGGACATGACTTTATAGGCCAATGCAACGAATCTCCAGAAATAATCTTTGTTTTGCTCCTAATTTTGCAATTGACATTAACACAGGGATCCTAAGTAAAAGATGATATTTCATGTACATAATTTTGGGATTTAAATGTATTTTTATTAGCATTGAGTCTCTTTATTAATTAAAAAAATAGGCAAAGAATTTTTAAGCAATTAAAATAACAGCTTGAAATACAAAATTACAAATACCTTGCTTTTGCTTTTTAATTTTTGACATTACAAAGAAATACAAATAATGATTTATTTGATCTCCCTGTCTTTAGAAGAATATTAAAATAAGTTAACTTTTTTTAATTTTAAAATTCTTTAAACTCAGAAGTCATGTTCAAGGAGAAAAGTCAATGTTATATATCTGGATATTATAGTTATTACTTTTAAAAGAAATAAAATATTATAATCTGTGGGAGTTGTTTAAAAGTTGCATATATATTCTAGGTTGCATTATTCTTAATACATCAAGAAAGTTCCTGCTTGAATTAAACAATTCAGTAAATACAGATTTAACGTTTAACTTAAGTGACGAAGTATTGCCTAAATGTACTCTTGTGCTCGGCTATCTCACAACGTTCAGATTCTCTCACAGTGTGTTGAAATCATAAGACAATTTTACCTTTGAGCACATAACAGCTAATCAACTATAACAAACAAGACTAGATCAAAGGCAAAACACACACATTTTCCTTTACTAGCAAGTCCTGGAGTTTAAAATTTCAGTAGCAACTTTAAAGCACACTTTCATAATAAGCAGTATATTACAAATAGCAGAATGCATCGTAAACAGTAGCTTTAGAGTTTGTTTACTTCAAATCATTTCATTTGCACTTATAATAAACTACTTAGTCTTTAGACATAAAATGTTTTCACTCAGGGGTAAGATTATTTTCCCATACATACACAGGGAAACTATTCTTCTTATTCAAAAAGCAAAAAAAAAAAAAATTGTGCATTCAGAAATGATGTCTGCCGAGTTACTTGAAAACCTCCGCTTCTTCATCCTATAAAGCTTCCAAGGCTCACATTGAAGGGATGGTTTTGCAGAGTAAAAGCTGCACGTTTCCCCCTTCAATTTTGTTTTGGTTTTTTGGCCTAATTTTGGCTGATTGAGGCACCAGGTAAGAAGTTGTAAATACATATATCCTGCCCACAGACAGTAATATACAGACCACAGCTGTAACTCAAGTTAAGCCACTAGCTAAGAATAAAAGCACCAGAAACAAACCAACCAAAACCTAAAGCAAACAACATGCTTATCACATAATAACTATTGAATAATGCAAATATTAACAAAGCAAACCAAGCAGGGGGCCTCCGTCTCGGGAAGAAGAAAAGCCAGCAAATAGAAGTCAGTGATTGGGAAATCAGATCGGCTCTTCCTCCTCGTTCATACTGAGCAAAAGTGGATCAGGGCTGACATCTGCTGGTCTTGTTAATGGGATGTACCCATTGAAACCGGGGTCTTGGAGAACAAAAAACCTTCTGGTGGGCTGATATTGCATCACTGGGTGGGGAGGAGGCAAGGCCTTGGCAAAGGCCTTTTTGGTGAGCCATTTGCAAAGTGGTCAGTCGGTGGCCATGCGTGGAGCCCGAGAGGAGCTTTGGTATTTCCCCCCTTTTTTCTACATTTTGACTTCATAACCAGGAATGTTGTCTAATTACCCTAAGGAGGGACAAAATATTAAGTAGATGCATTTCTAGTTCCACGAAGGGATGGTCAACAGGAGGCTCTACAAATCTGACAGACAATTCCAAGACTTTATTGAAAGGCTTGTTGGAGAAAAAAATTGCCATTGAGGGCTAAATGTGCATCACAATATGGGCAACCTTAGTAGCTTTCAGCAGAACCATGCTAGGGCATCCGCTTCTTGAATGCTCACTGAGTCTATGTCCTGCATCTATTTGATTTTTGTCAATCTCTCTTCCACCTCTGCCATTTCCTAACTGGAATCTATCGCACTCAATCTATCTCACAGATTTATGAGCTTTTGTCCTCAGGGGCCCTTGCTTCTAATCTCCAGGGTCTTCGTTCTCTATCATTAAGCAGGACAAGCTCCCCACTGGCTTGAGAGCTATGAGAGGCCTGGGATAGTATCTGTCTTACCCATGTCATCTTCATGGCATGGGGCATAGTTCCTATTATATAGTCATTCCACAAATATTTATGGACTTATTTAGAAAGTTCTATACTCCTCCATGTTGCTTTTAGGAATGCATTTTTTATTTAGTGGATCTGAACAGAAAGTATTCCAGTGTTTAATTTTAATTGGAAATAAATTATTTGGGCTTCCCACCAGTGTTCTGGGAGTTGAACCCAGGGACATTCTACCTCTGAGCTACACCCCCAGCCCTCTTTTATTTTTACTTTCAAACAGAGTCTCACTAGGTTGATGAGAGTCTCCCTACTTGCTGAGGCTGTCCTCAAATCTGCGATCCCCATCTCAGCCTCCCAACTATGGGGATTACAGGTGTGCACCACCACACATGGTTTATATCATTTTAATCTTATCTCTTAGCAGAGGGTGCCATCCTAAGATTGGTAATTCAAGAGTTAGATGATGGGTCATAGAAATTATTTTACAGAACAGTTCTTGACAGGCTTCCTCTCAACTATAAAAGTGAGGCTTTCGGGCGTGGTGGCGCATGCTTGTAATCCCAGTACTTGGGAGGCTGAGACCAGAGGATCCGGGTTCACGGCCAGCCTCAGCTACTTAGTGAGGCCCTCCGCAACTCAGTGAGACCCTATTTCAAAATAAAAAAAAAGAATAGGGCTGGGGGTGTAGCCCGGAGGTAGAATGCCCCTGGCTTCAATACCCAGTACCGCAAAAAAAAAAAAAAGTGAGGCTTTTCCATACATATGAAAATTTTCTCCATACTCTTTGATTATATAATTCCAAAGTCTTATCATAAGTGTGTATGATTGCTGTCTCTCTCAGCTAAGTGTGTGTGTGTGTGTGTGTGTGTGTGTGTGTGTGTGTGTGTGTCTGTATGTGTGCATGTGTCTGTCTCTGGACACAAACAACCTAATTTTTTTTTTTTACAAAGCATATGGAATAAATGAAACCTGGAAAACTTTCCCTGGAGACAGCAGTGGGAAAAAGTCTGAAACCTTGGCTGCCAGAGCATTAAAGAGGAATACTGATCGCACGCTATCTATGAAAACACTTGCAAAAATCATCCGGAAGAGATGAAACTGAGTCAAATTGATCAGGCAAAGCTGAATCGAATCACCACCTCAAACTACATTTGGTGAGTCAAAGGCAAACTAGTGCATATAAATCATTAGCTTTAAGGAGAAAATCATTGTCATGTGACAAAAAGTGTACAAATCCCATTTTCTCTTTTCACCCTCTTTGAGCATCTGTACTCACTCTCAGTTCATGCAGAAGAAAAACAAAATAGTTTTACTTTTTAAAAATACAGTTGGAGTAGAGGCCTCCTTTTTCCAATTCTGAGGAAATCATTCTGACTATGTTTTTTTTTTTTTTTTGGTTAACAATGCTATGGAATTAATAGATTTTATTTATTTTTCTTTTGTTTTGGTACTGGGGATGGAACCCAGGGGCATTCTACCTCCAAGCTATACCCCCAGCCCTATATTTAGTTTTTATTTGGAAACAGGGTCTCACTAAGTTGCTGACAACCTCACTAAGTAGCTGAGGCTGGCCACGAACCCACGATCCTCCTGTCTCAGCTTCCCAAGTACTGGGATTATAAGCGTGTATCACCATACCGAGCTTAGATTTTTATATGTATTTTATATATATATATATATATAAAATCTACTAATTCTGAGGATTATTTCAGATTTTAAAATTAAATCATCGTGGAAAGTATAGGACTGAAATTATTGGATGTATTATCTTAACATTTATAACTAATTTCAACAAGTTATATTACATGGAGACAGGTTAATTTACATTGTGGAAAAAAAATTTGAAGGCGAAAATAAAAATCATCCTGCTTAAAAACTTTATGAAGCATTTTGCTTTTATATACCATGGTAACCTAATAAAGACACTGTCACTTGGCAGATGATATGGCACATTAGCCTTGCAATGAAACATTAGATGCCACAATTATTAACTCCAATGTGCTCAGAAACCAGAAAAAAAAATTTGGGTCCTTCCTTCCTTCCTTCCTTCCTTCCTTCCTTCCTTCCTTCCTTTCTTTCTTCTTTCCATCTTTCCTTCCTTCCTTCCTACCTTCCAATATTTTTCTCCTTCATCTTATAATACAATAAAAGGTAGTCAAATTGTAACAAAACAAAACAACCTTAAGACAGCCTATATACAGACCCTTTGCAAAATACCAAGAGGTATTTGAAATACTGAATTCGTAGAACAGTACCCTGGCTATTAGTCTCAGTCTTATTTAAACCATTTCAGCCAACACATACGGACTGTCCACTTCAGCATTGTTTGAGCAGAACATTTCTTTTGTCTTGTTCTTGCACCACCGGCATCCTGGCCCCTCTTCACACATATATTTTATAGAGTCACCTGGCTGTGCACTCCTGAAATCTAAGCACACATGGCCATGAAATAACACGGAAGGAGTACAGCGTTCCACGCCGAGGTGGGCCCTGCTCAAAATACATCTTGTCTCTTTAAGAAGTGATAGATTTTTCAAAGCCTCTGCTGGCAATGCAAGTCACCCAGGCCAGGTGGCAATGCTCCCAGATCCCTGTTTTAGGATGTAATCGAAATGTTGGTTATTTTTTTCCCTGAACCCCCTTTTTCTTTTGGTGGCCAACATCCTACTTTGTGATTTTTAGACTCTTAACTCTATATCTAAGTTATACTGAGAAAGGAATGCAGTCTTCTCCCTCCCCTCCTCTGCCTTCCCTCTTCTCCTCCCCCTCCCTCTTGTCCCCCTCCTCTCCCTTCCCATATCTTTTTTTAATTCCTAAAAATTTTGTTACTCACACAACTTTTAACCTTGTCTGTATCAGGACAAATAAACAGAGACAGGGTAATGCATGTCATCGTTTTTCTTACTAAAATAATACAGCATGAAAGGAGACTGTCTTTTAGAAAGGAAAGGATTAAACATCTTTGCCTTGTATTAGCCGGCTGTCTCTTGAAATATTGTCATGTAAGTTCAGTGCCATTTAAAATGTCTATAAAGGCAACTCTTTCTCTGTCAAAGAGATGTCATCATCTGCATTCTCAGAAGGAAATTCTATAAGCCGAGAGGTTACAACACACAGAACCCATGGCACATATGCAGGCTCACGAGCCTATCTCTGGAGAACATTCCAAATAGATGGACCCAGGACATGAATCTCTTTGGATAATTTTTTTGGTCAGATTTAAGTTTCTTAATATCCTTTATGAAAGGTGAAATTGAGAAAATCTGAAAAAAAACCCGATCTTTAATAATGTTTACCGGACTTTCCGTCCACTTCTCTTTTTTATTGACTCTATCACAAAATTAAAGGAATACTTCTACAGCCAGAAACCAACCAAATCCCAGGGTGTGGCCTAGCTATATAATATTGAAGATGTTTCCCTTAGTGTTGTTTGTGGTTTTTACCAACCCCTACCAGCCATTAGAAGAGCCAGAAACAGAAGCATTAGTAAGCATACTTACTGGACCAAGGATTGTTTCTTTCAATAAATATTGATTGAGCCAGTACCAAGTACCAGGCACTAGTCTAAGCCCTGGGAAGGCAATGTTGAAAAGAGAGCTCTAGAGGAAGGCAAAAGCCTCAAAAAATCTGGATGGATAGGAAGCAAGACCACATGCACGTACATTCATGGAACAAAATAAGCCACCTGCTTGTTCAAAATACTCTGTTCTATCAGCTTGCCATTTTTGCTGAAATTTCCATTATGAAATGGATTCCACTGATTTAGCTTAATTCTCCATCTTTAGTTGGAGAATTCTCCCCTTTTTGAGTTACAATTGGGGCAGAATCTGTTGCTTACTATATAAGCTAAACATGCATACTTGTTTTGCCAGTGCACAATAAGAGAAGAGGCCCACGATCTAAGCTCGACCAATCTTCTCTATGCTTAATTTGAAACTGGGAGTTAAAGCAACTAGGACTGTGGTGAACCTATTCTGGCTGTGGGCAATGTGACAGTGGTAACGACATTGTATCCTCAAGGGAAGCAACATTGTGGTGCTGGAGGCTTAGGGGGAATAGAGATGGTACCCTAATTATCTATTGTATAGCAAGATTTTGGCTGTAGCTCCAGTTTATGGAAGACATTCTGTGTAGTCTTCATCTATTTCCTTTCCTCTTGGGCATACAGAGGTGCTCTATCTTTTAGTCTCCCTTCTGAGTTAGGTGTGATCTTGTTATTAAGTTCTGGTTGGGCTCAAAAGAAATATATACCCTTCTAAGTCTAATCCTTAAGACCCTCCCACCAGATCCTCCATAATCTCTTTCCCTCCATCTGTCAGCTGGCCGGCGATGCCCAGTACAAGCTGGCAGTCACATGTTTTTTTTTTTTTTTTTAGTTCGTTTATTTATTTATTTGTGGTACTGGGGATATAACCCAGGAGCATTCTACCTCTGAGCTACACTGCCAGCACTATTTTATTTTTTTATTTTATTTTTTTATTTTATTTTTTTTTCAAGTTTATTTTATTTTATTTTTTTTTCATGTTTTTATTGGTGCATTGTAGTCTCACATCACATTGAGTATCAGTTTGGTGTTAACATACATGCACACAGCTCTTGGTGTCCCTCCCCCCCACCTCCCCCCCGCCTCCCCCCCACATGTAGCACTGAGAATGATGTTGGCATAATCTCATATATACACCTTGTTTATGACAGTAA